>CAUYOR010005459.1:0-33792 GCA_963573925.1 Callimico goeldii | reverse complement strand
GGTGGATCACGAGGTCATGAGATCGAGACCATTCTGGTCAAAATAGTGAAACCCCGTCTCTACTAAAGATACAAAAAAAAAAAAAATTAGCTGGGCATGGTGGCGCGTGCCTGTAATCCCAGCTACTTGGGAAGCTGAGGCGGGAGAATTGCCTGAACCCAGGAGGCGGAGGTTGCGGTGAGCCGAGATCAATCCATTGCACTCCAGCCTGGGTAACAAGAGCGAAACTCCGTCTCAAAAAAAAAAAAAAAGTTTACCTTAGTGATATGGACTGAATCTGGTCAAATTATCCATCACAGGGAGTTTACTGCACACACAGATTCTTTCTCTCACGGATGTTTATGTGACTTCTTAAGAGATCTTTATTCCTCGAGGTCTGTAAAGAACAAGTAAAAACTCCTGGAATTTAAAGATGTCTCTCTTAGCCTTAGTTTCTGGTTCCAGTATCTCTGTTAAGATCTCCTAAACTTTCAGGAAATCCTTTTAGATATTGTCCCTCTCAAAGTAATGCGGTCTAACTTCCTTCCATGAGGCCCAGAACTGGCATAGAGAGCTTTACACATCCTTTGACCATGAAACTCTGGCCATTCAAAAAGTAGTCATTTCCATTGTGCTGTTGGAACTGACCAGCCATAACCTCTTATATTTAGACTCTTCCAGCATGAATCAGCAGACTACTCTGCATATCCCTCCAGAGTAGGAACTTGAAGCTAAGCTCTTGGAGTATTTGTTTTCAGTCTCTCCTCATATGATCAGATGAATCATCAATAATCCCTCCCTTCTGGTTTTGGGGTGAGAGACGCAGAATGCACAGCACATCAACTCTCTTTTAAGAAGGAGATAAATGGTGGGCTAATACTGGCAGAACACATTTTGGCTTGCCTTTCTGTAAATGCTGCAGAAGTGGTCTGGGACTTTGCTTTGAGAAATGAAAGTAAGTATTACCAAATGTTCTCCACCACAATAACATGTTGTTTTTATACAAATAGTAAAAAATATAAATATATATTTTATACAAATAGTAAAATATATAAATATATATTTTATATGACATTACTGAGCAGTTCTATAAGGTTTATACATATATTTTATGCGATGGTATTATACATATACAATAGCATATTAAATAATAAAAGGTTCCAGCAGCAACTAATGGTGTATTTTTTTCAACAAATTCAACTTTCACAAATTAATAAGTCTAGCAATAAAAGCAATAGAATTCACCAAAGATATGTCTCTAATGTAGGTCAGCAAAACAGTATTGGCAGTGATGTATTTATTTTGGTCATCTTTAAAGTTTAGATGAATCACTACACTGTACTTGATCAGTTTTATTTTGATAATTTATTTTTATTTATTTATTTTTTGAGATGGAGTTTCTCTCTTGTTACCCAGGCTGGAGTGCAATGGCGCGATCTCGGCTCACCGCAACCTCTGCCTCCTGGGTTCAGGCAATTCTCCTGCCTCAGCCTCCTGAGTAGCTGGGATTACAGGCACACGCAACCATGCCCAGCTAATTTTTTTTTTTTTTTTGTATTTTTAGTAGAGACGGGGTTTCACCATGTTGACCAGGATGGTCTTGATCTGTTGACCTCGTGATCCACCCGCCTTGGCCTCCCAAAGTGCTGGGATTACAGGCCTCAAACTCCTGACCTCAAGTGATCTGCCCTTCTCAGCCTCCCAAAGGGCTGGGATTATAGTCATGAGCTACCCTGCTCAGCTCCAGTCTGCTTTTGATGGTCACTTGGGGCAAGTCCAATTTTAAGCTATTTAAAGAATGCAAAGTTGAATACATTTATGTATTCATATTTTTGTACCTGTTGTGTCTATTATTTTTAGGGTACATTCCTGCCAAGTGGAATTACAATTTTTTAAACATTTTATTTTTCTTTGTCCTTCCCAAGCTTCCTTTAGTCAGGGAGGAGTAACACATTTTTTTTTAATAGTAAACTTTTTATTGTGGCATAGTGCACATCCAGAGCAGTGCGTCACTCATGAGCACACAGTTTGAGGTTTCCATGAACACAACTGTGTAAACTGTGCTCGGATCTAGAAATGAGCATTCCTAGTACCCAGACCTCCCCTTTGCTCTCCATTCAAGTTACTCCTCATCTCATCCTCCAAAACTCACTCTCAATGTTCGCGTCATCCACAGCGCCTCCCTTAAGACCGCCACTATCTTGACCTCTAACATCGTAGTTGAGCTTTGCCTGTTTTTGAACTTTATGCAAATATTATCATAAAGTATGTAGGCATTTCTGTCTGACTGCTTTTTGTTTTGTTTTATTTTGAGATGGAGTCTCACTCTGTCTCCAGACTGGAGTGCAGTGGTGCAATCTCAGCTCACTGCAACCTCCACCTCCCAGGTTCAAGTGATTCTCCTGCCTCGGCCTCCCGAGTAGCTGGGACTATCGGCGTCCACTACCATGCCCAGCTAATTTTTGTAGTTTTAGTAGAGATGGGGTTTCACCACGTCGGCCAGGCTGGTCTACATTTCTTGACTTCGTGATCCACCCACCTTGATTTGGCCTCCCAAAGTGCTGGAATTCCAGGCATAAGCCGCCGCACCCAGCCTCTCTCTGGCTGCTTTTGTCTGTGAGTATATTGTTCATTTTCATTGCTGTGTGCTCTTGCTTTGCTTGATACTACCCATTAGCACTCTACTCTGCCATTGTTGGGCATGTGGGTAGTTTCCAGCTTAGGGTGAGTTCAACGGCACCGCCATGACATTTTTGTACATATGCTTGGGTGACCAGAAGTATGCATTTTTTGTGTATGTACCCAGGAGTGGAATTGCTAGGCGATGAAGCATGCCAGTGTCCTTACTGACATACCTATGATATAAATAGCCATATTTTCCTGCAGAAAGGTAGAAATTGCACTTTCATGATTCACCTAACCGTTCCAAGTGTCAGTTGCTACATCTGTAACAGGGGGATGCAGCCCCTCCCCGCGTGCTGGGAGGAAGAGATGAGCTCATCATTGGAGCCGTGCCCACCGTAAGTGGGGAGCCCTGAGTCTAGGTTGGCAGCCTTAATCAGCTGCTGGAGATGCTTGAGAATTCTGAGCTGTAGATTGTTGAGGAGCCTGAGGCCAAAAAACAATGAGCAGGAAGTGAGGTGACCAGTTGGCCCCAGAAATTAGCTGCCTCTGAAACAGGAGGAAAATGGTGCTTAAGGGCAGGGAATGCTGGGAGGATTGAGGTCACAGCTCCCCAGTCCAGCCAGTGTTTTGGAAAGGTTTGTGCGAACTGTATATAGTCCCTAGGAACCAGACCTAAACGCCTTGAGCACCAAGGTACTCTGGGCAGACAGGTGATGTTACTGCGTCGTGAAGGCTGGCTTTGGAGTTGGACGGACTTAGAGTTCAGTCCCAGCTCTGCCTCTGTGTGCTGTGGATCTTCCGTGCTCTCTGAGCTGCAGTTTTCAAATTACAAAGCTGAGATAATAGCCGGGTGCAGTGGCTCACGCCTGTAATCCCAGCACTTTGGGAGGCCAAGGCGGGTGGATTACTCGAGGGTCAGGAGTTTGAGACCAGTCTGGCCAACAGAAACCCCGTCTCTACTAAACATATAAAAATAAGCTGGGCATGGTGGCACATGCCTGTAATCCCAGCTACTCGGGAGGCTGCGGTGCAAGAATCGCTAGAACCACAGAGGTGGATGTTGCAGTGAGCTGAGATTGCACCACTGCATTCCAGCCTGGGTGACAGAGTATGACTCTGTCTCAAAAAATAACAACAAAAACCTGAGATAACATTCACTCATTGAGTTGTTTTGATAATGAAGTGAGAAACGCAGATCATTGTTTAATATTGTGCATGTTTTAGAGACAGGGTCTTGCTCTGTCACCCAGATTGGAGTCCTTCCATTTCTTGGCTCCATACATTTCTCACTATATGTCTCCCAGATCATGTCCAACACCAGCCTGCACCCGTATTTCCTCTTCCTACTCATCTCTCTCTGAGTCTGTGACTGTACAAAGCCCCTTTCTTAACTAGGAAAAAACCATCTTCTGGAGCTGAAGAGGAAGGGTCAGACAAGCAGATGCAAGTTTCTCTAGGCCTGGTGTGGTGGCTCATGCCTGTAATCTCAGCACCTTGGGAGGCTGAGGCGGGCAGATTGCTTGAGTCCAGGAGTTTGGGACCAGCGTGGGCAACAGGGTGAAACCCTGTCTCTCTTAAAAAAAAATTACAAAAATTAGCCAGGCATGGTGATGCACACCTGTAGTTGCAGCCACCCAGGAGGCCGAGGTGGGAAGATCGCTGGAACCCAGAAGGCGGGGGCTGCGGCTGCAGCAAGCTGAGATGCCAAGGTTGTGCCAGTGTACTCCAGCCTGGGTGACAGAAGTGAAACCCTGCCTCAGGAAAAAAAAAAAAAAAGTTTCTCTTTAGTGGACTAGGAAAGGTCAGAGGTTGGGAGAATGGCCTGGTTCATGACTGCCCTATCTCGGGAGCTTTTAGTAATAGTTGTATTATCATTACTAAGGCAGTTGGAACTGATCACTGCAGACCTGTGTTTCTGGGAAGAATGGAAAATCCTTCCTCTGCTGCTTCACTTGGCGCTCGCTTTTGCCATGGTGGGAGATGCTTGGAGGAGAGGTGCAGCAGCCAGTGGGGATGGGCAGAAGAGTATCTGCAGCCTCTCCCCACAGTCAACGATGTGTTTTTCTGTCTCATTTTTCTCTCTTTCCCCCACTTCTCAGTCTCATCGGATCAGATCGAGCAGCTCCATCGGAGATTCAAGCAGCTGAGCGGAGATCAGCCTACCATTCGGTAAGCTCGGCGGCGGGTTTGGGTGCTGGGTGGGTCCCTGCCCTCTCGGATTTCTCGTTCTGTTTCTTTCCTTGAATGCCGAGTGGCTCTCAAAGAGCCCCTGGCGTGCCCCGTTTCCTGCAGCAAAACTGTAGTTATGTTAATGCTTCTGATCTCTTCTAAGACAAGAAGTTCCCAAATGGTGAGGAAAGAACCACTCCTATTTCTATGAGGATCACACCATTATAAATTATAACTAGCGTAGAAGTGAGGAAGGGCTCTTCAGCCACCCCCTGCCCTACCCTGACTTCCCCAGATGGAATGTGCTTGGAGTCTCACACACATGGAGGGCCTGTTAGATTCCAGGATCCTGCCAACTGCCGGGAACACAAAGGTGAATCAGTTGTGGTGCAGCCCCAAGTAGGGGCTCGGGCCGTCATCAGGACCCCAACTCCCCTTCTTCAGGGTTAGTTCCAGCCTCAGGTCAGATGGGGGTGGCTGCTTCCAATTTCTGTTAAGGAAAATCAACGCTGAGTAGCTGAGATTACAAGTGAGTGCTGCTTGAATTACTTGCAACTAGGTCAGTGAGAGGTCCCGTCAGTGAGTTGGTCATCACACAGAGTTCATGAGGAAGCTTCGAGTTGAACAAATTTCTACCATAAACTTCTAACAGGTGTAGTTTCGTAAGTAAGCATTCAGGGTCTCACGGTTACAGTTTGTTGGAACTTTGAAACAAGCCTTTTAATACTCTAGGAAAACTTCCTTCTTAGTAAACAGACTTAAATTTCCCCTCGGTTTTATAGAAACTGACAGTAAATATCCATTTTCTCTTGTGTGTCTAAACACAGGCATATTGTTAATCCAGTTTTTTTTTTTTTTTGAGATGGAGTCTTGCTCTGTCACCAGGTTGGAGTGCACAATCTTGGCTTACTGCAACTTCTGCCTCCCGGGTTCAAGTGCTTCTCCTGCCTCAGCCTCCCGAGTAGCTGGGACTACAGGTGTGCACCACCACGCCCAGCTAATTTCTTTTTGTATTTTTAGTAGAGAAGGGGTTTCATCATGTTGGCCAGGATGGTCTTGATCTCTTGACCTCGTGATTCGCCCGCCTTGACCTCTCAAAGTGCTGGGATTACAGGTGTCAGCCACAGCGCCCAGCCTATATTGCATTCTTAAATCAATTTCCAAAGCTTAGATTCTGACGGTCTCATGGTTCTCATGGCCTCTGGTCTCAGTTTGATTGCATCCAGGGCTGACTTAAAGATAATTAGAATTTATACCTGTAATTCTATATCTTGCCCACCTAGCCCAGTGAAGGAGAGAGACCCAGAGCCCAGCAGAAGAGTCACCTGTCTTCTCATTGGCTCTGATGGGGTCATGTGCCTGAGTCTGAGCCAATCATCATGGCCAAAGACTAGACATACGAATGTTTCACACAGAGGAGTAAGGGCCGGGGGCCTGGTCTCAGTTTCCTCCAAGGGCAGGGATGGAGGGTGGGTGATCTCACCAGGGCAAGGTGAATCCTCCTGGGGCCTTAGGCTGAGGAGTTTATAGGGTGACATAAGTCAGCCGGGCACTGAGGTGTAAAGAGGAGGTAGCACATGTGGATACTGAATGTTGGAAAACAGTGTCAAGGGGATGCTTTGCTTATTTCTTTAGAGGTTCATGAGCAGTCTGGGCAACATAGCAAGACCCCTCCTCTACAAAATATTTAAAAATTAGCCAGGGTGCTGGTGCACACATGGAATCCTAGCTACTTGGGAAGCTGAGGCAGGAGGATCACTTGAACCTGGGGGTTTAAGGCTGCTGTGAGCTATGAGTGCACCACTGTACTCCAACCTGGGCAACAGAGAGACACCCTATCTCTTAAAAAGTTCATGCGCATCTGCTGTGCACTGGGTGCTTGGTACTTATGCTGGTAGATGCAGCCGCCATGGAGCTCACAGTGGAGGATGTGGGAAGGCAAAGCCCCTTTGTCCTCTAGACAGTTCCCCAGCAAGTGGAACCCCCAGCCCTGTAACAAACTGCCTTGGACTTACTGTTCTGCATCTGGTGTTAGATCCATCCAACCTTGGGTGGTGAACTTTAGACTCATACTCTACATGCATAGAGATGCAGAGGCAAAATCCCAGGCTTTGGAGCCCAACTGTGTTAAAATCCTTCAGAGCCATTGGCTGTGTGACTTCGGGCTGGTCACTTTGTTTCTCTGAGCTAGTCTCCTCATCTGGAAAGTGAGCGTGGTCACCAGGGATTTGATTTGAGCATTAAAAATGAGCTGTGGGCCGGGCTCTGTGACTCACGCCTATAAACCAAGCACTTTGGGAAGCCAAGGCTGGAAGATCGCTTGAGCCCAGGAGTTCAAGGCCAACCTGGGTAACACAGCGAGACCCCTATCTCTAGGAAAAAAACATGAGCAGGTGCAAGCAGGGCAATTTAGCTCTAAGCTGGGTTCACAGGCATTTGGCAAATGGGGCTGTTATTCCACCCCATCCTGAGGGTCTAATTTGAGTGTGGAGGGGGCCCAGATGCTGTGTGAGGAAAAGGATGTGCTGCCATTGGAGGCCCTGCCCACTTTTAGGTTCTAGGCACTGAGCCCCGATGTATTGCCTAGCACCCCATCATAGGCTTATGGGGGGACCTACTAAAATGGCATTCCCTACAACATTATTTTTCCAACTTGAGTGTGCTCTAATCACCTGGGGATCTTGCTGCCATGCAGGTTTTGCTTCTGCAGTCTCAGGGGTGGGGCCTGAGACTCTGCATTTCTAACAAGTGCAGCAGTTGCCCAGCACTGTGGACAGCACACAGTAGGTCCTCCAGGGTTGAGTGGGTAGAGTGTCCTCCTCCTGCCGACTCTTTGTGCTGATTGCACCAGAGACTCCTACCTTCCAGGCCTCACCTGCCCAGGCTCAGCTTAGAAATGTGAGCCGTTGGTTCTGCCCTGCCACCCCAAACCCTGTTTGCCCCTCTCCTGTACACCCATCCCCAAGGACTGCCCTTGCACAAACCCTCAATGTGTCTGCGTGGCAGAATCATTCGAAAGATCCGGTGAGCAGCCCCTGCTCAACAGCCCTCTTTGGCTCCCTAGTGCCATCAAGGTCATCTTCGTGATCTTTATGTGGGGCTCACAAAGGTGTGTAGATGCTGGCTTCTGCTTTACTGAGGCCTCAGGGTGGACCACATCCTCCAAGATACCTCTCCTGCCCCCTGAAGCCCCACAACCTCCCCCTGGGGGTGCCCCATCCCCACATTCACAGCACAAAATTATAACTGACCCTCATCCCCTTACCCCAGCAGACTGGCTTCCTAGGGGTGTAGGAACGGATCATCTTTTTCCTTGGCCCAAGTGCTGAGTCCAGGGCCTGTAACACAGTAGGTGCTGTGAGAGTAGTTAAATGAATGAGTGAAGGGATGAATGAATAAATGAATGAATGAAAGGAATAAGGAGTGAATATAATGACTAACAAAGTTCTTGACAACACAGGAAGCATGGCGCAGTGAGGCCTGTTGCCATTAATAGTACTTCCCTCGTTAGGTTTACATAATCCAGGTGAAAGAATTTAGCAGCGGTCCCGGCATGTAGAAACAGCTCACAAATGTAAGCTCTTATTACTTGAAGCTGTTTTATGTGCTACACAGCAGGAGTGTATTCTTCAGTCTTTTTTAAAATTTTTGATAGGGTCTCACGTCGTGCTCAGGCTGGTGTGCAGTGGTGCAATCTCAGCTCACTACAGCCTTGACCTCCCAGGCTCAAGTGCTCCACCTGCCTCAGCCTCCTCAGTAGCTAGGACTACAGCTGTGTACCACCTTGCTAATTTTTCATATTTTCGTAGAGATGGGGTCTTACCATGTCACCCAGGCTGCCTTCAGTCCTATAGAAACCCACAGGAGGTAGAGGTAGGGATGCTCACTTCCCTATTTTACTGATGGGAAAGTGAAGCTAGAGAGAGAGAGGCCATGTATCCGGCCCTGGGTCACACAGCTTCTAAGTGGAGGAGCTGGGATTTGAACCCAGTGCCGAGATCCTCCCGTAGGAAGCCAGGGACATTGCCTTGATTTGCGAGTGGTCTCTGAGGACCTCAGTCTCTCTGCCTCAGTGCAGGGGTGTGTTTATAATTCCCATCACCACTGCCCTGGTCTCAGAGCTTCAGAGTCAGTTTCAAGGTTTGTGTCAGCTGCACATAGTGACAACACTGGCCCAGCCTGCAGGAAGGAGGTGACAGACCACAGCTTCTTATGCAAACAGGCCTACAGGAAGGGCCTCCTCCCAGCCTCCCAGAACTGCTTTGCCTAATCCTAATGCACCCTCCAGGGCCTCCAGAAGGGAGATAGGGCAGCTCTTCAAGGTTCCCCTGAGCTTTCCTTGCCTGTCTTCGCCTGGGCAGCCCTGGCTTGGGAACTGGTCCCCAGTGCTGTCCCCACTCTGCCAGGGGTTTTTTAAGTGACTCCAGGCCTGGTCTTCAACCCCTTCAGATCCCTGGTACATCTTGGAAGCTGTCTGTCAGGCCACAGCCCAGGGGCTGTGCTGGGGTTTCTGAGCATGGACAAAATTCATTTTCTTTCTGGGGACATTCCACCACATGAGCATGGCATTGATTGGGGTTCCTAGTGAAGACCGCTGGCACCCCACTGCAATCTGCGATGGGAGGGAGGGTGCCACTCCCTTTGCCCTCTCCCTCTTAGAAAGCAAAGGGCCCACATGCTTATGAGGATCCCACAGGAGGTTTGTGAAGACCTTGAATGCAAAAGGCCTTTTAAAAACGATCATTCAAAACCCACAGGCTTTAGATGCCGATGAATAAGATTTGTAAGTTGCAAGTTGCACTTAAAAGCTGAAAGAATTGAGTTTCTAAATGTGCAGCTTGGCAAATTGAATATAGCTTTACAAACTCCCTTGAGGCAACTGATAGACCAAAATTGATTTTATTTTTAAGTCACCGTTGCTTATCTGTGTTGGGTCTGGTCCCATCTCTTTCCAAGGTCGTCTCAGAATATCTAGGGGAGGGTTTATCATACAGCCTTGAAAGCCCCACTTCAAGGCTTTCCTTTTGCCTGGGTTCTTCACGGAGCTCAGTTCCTGATTTTTAGGACATTCATATTGTTGGCTGGGCATGGTGGCTCACTCCTCTAATCCCAGCACTTTGGAAGGCTGAGGTGGGAAGATCACTTGAGGTCAGGCATTCCAGACCAGCCTGGCCAACATTATGAAACCCCGTCTCTACTAAAAATACAAAAATCAGTTGGGTGTGGTGGTGCATGCCTGTAATCCCAGCTACTCGGGAGGCTGAGCAGGAGAACTGCTTGAACCTGGGAGGGGGAGGTTGCAGTGAGCTGAGATTGTGCCACTGCACTCCAGCCTGTGCGACAGAGCGAGATTCTGTCTCAAAAAAAATTATTTTGTTATATTCCCTTCTTAAAAGAGGTTACCCCAAAATTGAATATGCTTCAGGATCCTCAAGACCTGAATTCATCCAGACCACAAAGCACTGAGTTCTGCAGCCTCTTGGCAAAATGCCTGAATAGGAAAAAAAGGAATATCTATGGAATTCTATCTAACATGCTCATTAGCTTCCTACCATGTAGGCGGCCCTTTGCCTGTCCTCAGAAATGTTTCTGCAAGTGGAAGAGACCTCCAGGTAAAACTGTTAAAAGGTCAAAACTTTAGATAATGAAGGAAATGCAGAAATGGCTTCTTGCACTTTTTCTTTCTCTTGTTGGGCCCCGTAACTGGTGAACATTTTGAACAGCAATTTTTCACTTCCCGATAGCACCCTGGCAGGCCTAGAAATGCCAGATATAGACTCTCTGGAATACTTCGGGCATAGTGGTCAGGCCATTAGGAGGCTTGATTAGATAAAGCCACGTTATAAAAATATTTTTAGATTCATCAAACCATTGAATGTGGAGTAATTCCGGAGGTAAACGCAGCCACAGACGTACACAGGGAAGAGAAAAGGACTCCGTGCTCCATGTCGAAGGCCACCAGCATGCAGCCCTATGTTCTGATGGCTCAGACGGCGGGGCATCAGCAAAGCTTCCTAACTCCAGGTCCTGTTTTTCTTCCCTCAACAGTGTTCTTTTTTGTTTTCTCTGTGACAATCTTACTCTGTCGCCCAGCCTGGAGTGTAGTGGCACGATCTTGGCTCACTGCAACTCCCCCCTCCCAGGTTCAAGTGATTCTCCTGCCTCAGCCTCCCAAGTAGCTGGGATTACGGGCACCCACCACCACACCCGGCTAATGTTTTGTTTTGTTTTGTTTTGTTTTTGTAATAGAGTCTTGCTCTGTCACCCAGGCTGGAGTGCAGTGGCATAATCTCAGCTTACTGCAAGCTCTGCCTCCCGGGTTCAAGTGATTCTCCTGCTTCAGCCTCCCAAGTAGCTGGGATTACAGGTGCGTGCCATCACGCCGGGCTAGTTTTTTAATTTTTAGTAGAAACAGGGTTTCATGGTGTTAGCCAGGATGGTCTCGATTTCCTGACCTCGTGATTCGCCCGCCTTGGCCTCCCAAAGTGCTGGGATTACAGGCATGAGCCACCACACCTGGCCCAATTTTTGTATTTTTAGTTAGAGACAGGGTTTCACCATGTTGGCCAGGGTGGTCTTGAATTCCTGACTTAAGGTGATCTGCCCACTTTGGCCTCTCAAATTTCTGGGATTACAGGCCTGAGCCACTGCGCCCATCCCCTCAGCAGTGTTCTTACCACTGCTCTGCCATTTTTGAAGTTAGCACAGGGTTGACCCAGTGTGTAGCTCACACCTGTAATCTCAGCACTTTGGGAGGCCGAGGTGGAAGAATTGCTTGAGTCCAGGAGTCCGAGACCAGCCTGGGCAACATAGTGAGACTCCGTCTCTCCAAAAAAAACTTAAAAATTAGCCAGGCATGATGGCATGCACCGGTGGTCCTAGCTACTCGGGAGGCTGAGGTGGGAGGATCACTCAAGCCTGGGAGGTTGAGGCTGCAGTAACCTGTGGTCTCGCCACTGCACTCCAGCCTAGGTGATGAAGCGAGACCATCTCAAAAAGAAAAAAAAGCACCGGGTTGTCTGCAGAAACGGGAGCCCAGTTGCCGTCAGCTGAGTGCTCACATGTGCCAGGTGCTGGGCTCAGCACTCACGTAGTCTCAGGAACCGTCTGAGGTTGACGTTATTATCCCCATTTTACAGATTAAGCAACTGAGGCTGAAGAAGTTAAAATTACACAGTAGGGCCTCAGTTCGAAAGCAAAGCTGGCTGCTTGTAGAGCCATAGCACCAAACTGCTGCAACGATGTGCGCTCCACGCATCCCCTTTCACCTCGTCACTTTGCTTTGCGTTAACCTGCCTATGATATGACGGCTTTTTGAGAGGGTGCGGCAAGGTCTCGCTCTGTTCAGACTGGGGTGCAGTGGTGCAATCACGGTTTACTGCAGCCTCCAACTCCTGGGCTCAAGCCATGCTCCTGCCTCAGCCTCCTCAGCTGTAGCTGGGACCACAGGTGTGCACCACCACATCCAGCTAATTTAAAAAACAAAATGTTTTTTGTAGAGATGTGAGTCTTGCTATGTTGCCCAGGCTGGTCTCGAACTCCTGGCTCAAGAATTCCTCCTACCTCAACCTCCCAAAGTGCTAGGATTATAGGCATGTGACACCGTGCCTAACCTCAACAGTTTATTTATTTATTTTTTTAGAAATACTATACTCACACGGAAGCTGCTGAGGCCCTGCCTAGCTCAGCTGGCTGTTTCACCATCAGAATTTAATATGTTCCAAAAGGCAGGGAGTCTTCCCTTTAAAAGACTCGGCTAGGATGATGCATGTTCACTTAAAGAAGAAAACCTGCTGCGGTAGCTGTAAAGCTGCCCAGAAGAGACAGCGGGAGTGAGGCAGCTGGCCTCGCACATCTGCTCAGGTGAGAGTGTTAAGGCAGACGTGAGGAGGAGAGCCGCCAAGGGGGTAGTTTGGTGTGAAAAGGTACGGAGGCGTTCCCAAGGCCAAAAGCAGCTTTCTAAACGGCCTTAGTTTCATTAGCGGGTACTCGCATATAAAACTTTTATAGAGATTCTTTTCCCACGATGGTTGGTACTGCATGGTCCTTGCTTACAAGCCTGCAGGTGTCCAGGGCCTTGTGTGGTGAGTTTTAGAGCTGAGGATCCTGTGGGGCTGAGAAGGGGAGGTTCCCCCTCCCCTCCTGGGGTGCTTCTGTTGTGATGCTTGAGTGCGTGAGGGGTAGTCAGAGACAGAACACTAGCACATCAGCCAGTTCATGATGTAGCATGAGAAATACTAAAGGTGATCTGGGCACAGTGGCTCATACCTGTAATCCCAGCACTTTGGGAGGCCGGGGTGGGCAGATCACTTGAGATCACGAGTTCCAACCCAGCCTGGCCAATATGGTGAAATCCTGTCTCTACTAAAAATAGAAAAATTAGCCAGGCGTGGTGGCAGGTACCTGTAGTCTCAGCTATTCGGGAGGCTGAGGTAAGGGAATCTCTTGAACCCAGGAGGTGGAGGCTGCAGTGAGCCAAAATTGTGCCACTGCACTTCAGCCTGGGCGATAGAAAGAAAAAAGAAGTACACTAAAGGAAGGAAATGGGGTAGACAGACACCCTGGAACCACAGGGAGGAGAGGGTCCTTGGGGTAGGTTGTCACAGAAGGCACCCCGAGGATACCACATCTGGGCTGAGACCAGGAGAGAAGAGGCCGGTGTGTGAAGAGAAGAGTGAAGGAGCTGTTGGCAGAGGGCCCAGCACAAGAGGAGAACCGGAGAGTGGGGGCAGGTCACGGAGGGTTGCCTCGGCCGTAGCAATGACTTGGGCTTTCTTTGTCCTTGAAATAAAATGCACAGATGTGGCCTGAAACACCACCCGTGTGTTAGCTCCTACTTCCTGGTTTTTGATCTTGCTCTGTCACCCAAGCTCACATGCAGTGGTGTGATCTCGGCTCACTGCAGCCTCAACCTCCCAGGCTCAAGCAGTCCTTCTCCCTCAGCCTCCCGAGTAGCTGAAACTTACAGGCTTGTATCACCATGACTGGCTAATTTTTGGATTTTTTGTAGAGATGGATCTTGCCCTCTTGCCCAGGGTGGTCTTGAACTCCTGGGCTCAGGCAGTTCACTCACCTCAGCCTCCCAAAGTGCTGAGATTAGAGGTGTGAGCCACTGTGCCTGGCCGAGAAGGCATTCTTATAGCATGACCTTTACACCATGTAATAAGACACTGGAAAAATATGGGCCCCCATAGATTCTCGTGAAACAGAAGAGTCATTCATTTCAGGTCTTGAATTTGTGAAAACCTTGAATGTATTTTAAATAAAAGTATAGACTCCAGCTAAGGCTGAGGTTTGCCTCTAGCTATCCGTGAGTGAAGACTGTATTGAACACCGACTGTGTGGAAGTATTTTGCCCATGATAATTGCAATATTTAGACCTAAATTAATCATTTAACAAACAAACCAGTAGGGACTTAGCTCCTACTTCTTTTGAAGGGCATTCTCAAATAATTTGGTTTTTTTTTTTAGTGCCATATTACGGAATGACGTTTCCCTGCTACCACTAGTGCCACCAACCACCAGCACCATGTCTGCCAATTAGACACGTGTGCCCAGTCCAGGGGCCTAGGCAGAGACCAAGTCAGTTTACCTACAGTTGCATCTGTGGACTTCAAAAAGGTCCCAACCTTATTCAGTCTTGTCAAATATCCCCGTCTTACAAAATGGATCCTAAACAGAACTCATCTTTTGGGGGTCAGCCAAAAAAACAAGCAAACCTGACATCGTCACTGAGCTCAGACTTTCACTTGGCAAATGAACAAGAACGAGAGCTGTGATTCCCCTCTCCACCTTTCCTCCCTCATTCCTGTGCTCCCTCCCTTCCTGCGTGCTCCTTCTACTGCATTAGGTTAATAGATGATTACTTCATGAAAGCAAACCTGCTCAAAGCTTCAAAAAGCTTGCAAGAAATTGTTATTGTGATTCAATCTTTCAAACTTTGCAGTGTTAATAATCCCTTCAGACTCATAAAGAGCTTATTGGAACCAGCATTGGAATTAATTGAATTTGTAGTCTCACCAAACACAGACAGCAACTCTATTATTAGTATTCAGATTACTGTGGTAGGTTTTGATATTTTTACATTCTTTGTATTAAAGGGACAGTATCAAATTAAAGACACAGCAGCCTTATGTCTATCCTATGTTCTCATTCATAGTTCTTCCTGTGACTCAATCAAAACCAAGATACAAACTGTGCATTTATTTAGTGTCTACGTGTTTGTTATTGGTGGCTCTAAATTAATAACAATAAAGCCTTCTCATTTCATAGTTTATTTTCAGGCATTTTTGTTTCCTGTTTCCCTTTAGGGAAGGCTTTTTGTGTCCAGTTTAATTTTTATTTAGCAATATTTTCCAAATGAACTTCCTTTCCAGATTCTTGTTACTTATGTAGTTCGGCTTTCAGAATCTAACAGAAAGATCAGCTTCTCAATATTTCTACTGCAAGGTACAACAGAACAGACTTGGAGCAAAAAGACCTGTGTTGCGGTCCCCGCGCACCAATAACCACCTGTGTAGCTCCTCAGCATTAGACTACCACTAAAAAAGGCCAGCATGATGGTTCAGTGGTGGTTCATACCTGTAATCCCAGCACTTGGGAGGCCCTGGCAGGAGGATCGCTCGAGCCCAAAAGTTCAATACCATATTGGACAACCTGGTGAGACCCTGTCTGTACTAAACATACAAAAATTGGCAGGGCATGGTGGCACACACCTGCGGTCCCAGCTACTTGGGAGGCTAAGGCTTGAGCCTGGAGGTCAAGGCTGCTGCAGTGAACTAGGATTACACCACTGCACTTCAGTTGAGCAACAGAGCAAGACCCTGTCTCAGACATTAAAAAAAAAAACCCAAAGAGGAAACCTGGTTTCTAACATCACTGTCATCTCTGAATTATTTCTAAGTCTCTGCCTTTTATGATTATAATTATATGGTGGCATAAAAGATCCATAAAGGCCTCTTTCTGTAGTGAATCATGAATAGTTCTGTTTCCTTATTTATTGTAGTCCTTATTGCTTTAGGAGGATAAGGAAGACTTGCATTCCCACAGTTGCTTGTTTTCTAGCATGCTGTCTTTTGGGAAAGATTTTTGCCTTAGAATCTGAAAGTGTGTGCTTATATATTTGGTGTGTGGGGTACACTGCCTGTGTTGGGTTCATATTTGTATGCATGTTGGGGGAGGAGGTTACAGAGAAGAGGAAAAAAAGTACAATTTTTAAGGAGTTTGTTTAATACTGTTGGTTTAATTTCATACGGTTTGTTTTATTTTTGAGAAAATATACATCCAGAGCATAAAAACGATGCCCCATGCTTTAGGGGTGCTTCTGGATAGCAAGTAATCATATACACCAGACAGCCTCGTAAATCACTGACTCTTTAGCAAGCACCTGCTAAGAGACTGGCCTTGGCAGTAGTGTTGTAAGTAAGGCCTAGTTCCCTACCCTTGACAAGTTCATACCCCGGTTGAAGGATACAGAATCAGAATTGTGGGCTTGCCAGAGTTAGCAGAGTTCTAGTCCAACCTCTATCCCATGAAATCGTTATAAAGATTAATAACAACCCAAAAGAGATGATTTCAGCGTAGAAAATCCAGCACACTGCACAAGGCAGGTGAGAAGAACGACCATTTATTCCCTCATTCCACCAAATCTGAAAAGATCAGTTTCTACCGCTGGTTGATTTTTTTTTTTTTTTTTTTTTTTTTTTGCGAAGACGGGAGAGAAGGCAAGGGTGGCTGGGTGAACTGGAGAAACCGCCTCCTCGCTGAGCAATTTCACGTAGTTGCCCTCCCTCTAGTGGTCAAAGTAGAGATGGCAGCACTCTGGTTCAGTCTTAAGAGTCCGGTTGGAAGAAGGACTAGGGGTTACCCAACCCCCAAAGTTATGCCTATCTATTTTGGAACCTCAAGGCTAAGTTGTAGAACAAGTGGCCTTACAAAGACTTTCTCTTAATTAGAACATCTTGCTCGTTTATAACGATCACGGCACTTACAAAAGACCATATGTCTTTGAGACGCTGCTTGGCAAGGCTTTTCCAATGTTTACCACATCTATTTTGTATCCCATGCTAATAATAGGCCAGTGGGTCCCCTGGCACAGCGACGGAGATGGAGGACTTCTCATTTCTTCTATTACTCACTATTCTGCCTTCAGAATGTCAAAGACCTCTTAGTTCCTGTGAAAGGACTGGCACCCAGCTCAAAGTTTCCCAAACGCTGTTATTTTGGGAAACGTTTATTTCAAGGGCTAAATTGTCATCGTTGGCCAAATCGACATTGAGCAATGCTCTGTACTTTGTTACACACACACACTTTAAACTATTCCTTTAAGAGAAACTTTGAAATGAATGGCAAACAATCGCATCCATGATATAACTCTATCCTTTGGGTGATAGCTTTTTAGTCCAAGAACAAGAGAGGTATATTCTGATCTGAGAGGGTGAAATTGATGCCCGGTATTAGCTGCAATTGTCCCAAGGTCACTCAGCTGGACTTTTCCTCGCGGTGTAACCCTGACTGTGCTGAGCGATTAAAAAGAGTAGATATGCCTACAATATCTATCATCAACATAATCCCCCCAAAATAAGAAATCATTGTGTTTCATTGCGTTAATGTGACAATAAAGAATGTGCTCAGTTTATTTTTACTCCTTAAATCTGATTTTGGTCATCCAGGAGACACAGCCACCATCATTCATTTTGGCACAAAGTTATGTAGCGATTTATACAGAGACCTGGGAACTAGCTGGTTAGGTTTGATGTTACTCAAGAGCTGTTTAATTTACGAGTCTTTTAAATTAAACATGTTTTTGTGTGCAGACTACATGTTTGTTACTAAGGTCTCCTTTTCCTGTTGAGTTGTAATGGGGGAAAAAAAGACCAGGAATTTTTTTCTCAATTGTGATTAACTCTACAGTTCTAGGTGGCATAATTCTTTATTGCAGTATATTCTGTATACTTGTAATAATTATTATTACCAAGTCTTTCTCCCTAGTTGGGAAATGGTGGCATTATCACCTATTTATATAAACAGCTTTTAAATAGCTCAAAGCAATGAGAAATGACCATTTAAAATAATGAGTACATACTGACAGCTCAACATGTACCAGTCAGTATTTAAAGGCCTTAGCCCTGTTAACTCATTTATTCCATAAAACAGACCTGCTACGCAACTACCATCGATATCCCCATCAAACAGAAATGTACCTTCAGTTGCACCAAGATATCTCCACGTTATCTCACTAAGTATGACAACATTCTTGTGAGACCCTTAAATGCTTCATTTTGCATATTCTTTGTAAATAACTGCACTGTATACACATGACACAGGACTGTTTATTTTTAGAAAACATGTATGTCACAGTTGCTGCCCTGAGTTCCTTGAGGGCAGAGTCTGTGGTTTAGCTCTTCAGATGTTCCTGTTACAAATAACTTTATCACAGGCAGTGCATGGCTTTTCTGAATTGAATTTATTTATATGTAAATTCACTCCTGAAATCGTGCTAATCACTAGAAAGGTTTGTGCCATAAAGATCTCCTATTTCCAATGAAGAAAAGAGAATTTCATTGGAAGTGTATGAAATAGCAATTAAATTTAACTCTGAGGGGAGAGAACTGCTACCTTCCACCATGAAAATACTTTGGAATAGTGGATACTGCGGGTAAAGAAGTTGGAGAAAGTTCTCTGATGTGACTTTCACAAACAAAAGAAGTCAACATACACGTTTCAGTGCCACAATAATTACTAAGGGTAAACAGTAACCGTGAGTCAGCTCCTGAGGGGCCTAGCTGTAACCCTAGGAAATCTGAAATCGAGCCAGACTTAGAGGGGCAATGTATCTCTCAGGGCTTGGAGAACACCAAGACCTCTATTCCCAGGACACAGAATACTTCACATGAAATAAATGACTATAACCTCTGTGAGGTTACTGTTATTTTTTAAATCGGTTTCCAAAATTTCTACTTATGCTTTCTGCAAAGCACAGACATGCACCTACAAACACACCTGCTTCTTTATATTTCGTTTATGCAGCCTGCCTTGGGAACGAGGAAAATTACTTCACACTATACAGTTGCTGTGCCCATGTACTTTCAAAATTTAGATGAAAATGGGGAAAAGATCGTCTAGCAAACAGATCATTTTATTACACCATGCATTTATGTCTTCATTAAATAAACCGTTTTTTTGTTTTTTTGTTTTTTTGTTTTTTTTGAGATGGAGTCTGGCTCTGTCACCCAGGCTGCAGTGCAGTGGCCCGATCTCAGCTCACTGCAACCTCCACCTCCCAGGTTCAAGCAATTCTCCTGCCTCAGCCTCCCAAGTAGCTGAGACAACAGGCACCCACCACCATGCCCGGCTAATTTTTGTATTTTCAATAGAGATGGGGTTTTATCATGTTGTCCAGGCTGGTGATCTGCCAACCTTAGCCTCCCAAAATGCCAGGATTACAGGTGTGAGCCACTGCACCCAGCCCAAAAAAACTTTTTTGAGCAACTTCTCTAAGAGGGTTCTTGGTTGGAAACCAGCCTCAAGGAAGCAAAGTCCTGCCTCCAAAATGTGACAGCCTAGGTCCACCAAGACTTAAACACTATGGACACCACACACTGTAAGGGTAACACACTGAGAATGGAGCGGTGGTCACGAGAGAGTCATAGAGTCGCTGTGGGGGTGCAAACAGGGGAGAATGTACCTCCAGCTACAAACATCCAGAAGGATTTCACGGGGAAGGTGGGCCAGCAGCTGATCACCGAAGAGTGTGTAGAGACGTAAAAGGCAAAGCTGGAGGAAGACCTTGCGGCCAGAGCTAACCATGTGAGCAAAGGCTCCAATTCATCGGGGAGAATCTGAGAGGCGCAGACAGGAAGAAACAGTCCTGCTTGAAAGAGAATAATGGGAAGTGAGAATGGACAAGTCGTTTCGGAATCAGGCGGAATATTTCAGTCTCTGTATAGTGCTCTGTAGCCACCGCTTAAAGTGAATAACAGGCTGGGCATGGTGGCTCATGCCTGTAATCCTAGTGCTTTGGGAGGCTGAGGCAGGCAGATCACCTAAGGTCAGGTGTTCGAGACCAGTCTGGCCCACATGGCAAAACCCCATCTCTACTAAAAATATAAAAATTAGCCGGGTGTGGTGGTGTTCGCCTGTAATCCCAGCTATTCAGGAGGCTGAGGCAGCATAATCGCTTGAACCTGGGAGGTGGAGATTGCAGTGAGCCGACATCATGCCACTGCACTACAGCCTGGGTGACAGAGCAAGACTCCATCTCAAATATAAATAAATAAAAACAAAAATAATGAAGAACAGAGTCAGAGTGAAAAGGCTGAATCAAAAGAAAGCCCATACTGTGCATGCAACAGACGTTCAAGTCATCCAGGAGCCAGACGCAGAACAAAGAAAGAAGAACCTTCCCACACACGTGAAGGGAAAGTTCTGGGGATGTTGAAACCAGCAAGAAAATTAGGACAAGCACTACATAAGAGCTTGCCACTGTCCCTTGGGAGGTGGCAGGAAGGCTCACCTAATGATACTGAGCTGAACTCTGAAGAATTGGACGTAGGCAGCTTAAATAGGGAAGCTTTGGCTCTGGAATTGCTTCCAGATGACTGCAGCGTTATTGGTCCTTGGGGCACGAGGTCAAAACCCAATCTTTCTATCTTGCCCTCTACGATTAAAATGAGGATGCTTGTTACTTGGCAATGGCGAAGACTGGTTTTGAGTGAAACTGGTGGGCGGGAGAGTGAGAGCATCTTCCACTGATCGACTGAAGAAATATAACATCAGAATGAAAGACTCACTCCTTTCCACCCTCAAAATAGAAAAGTTTGTTTTTCACTTGATTTTTAAATAATCCAGAGAGAAACAACAGTAACAGAAAAAAAACACCTCGATGCAATGTGTGAGCACAATGAGACCATTAGAAAATCGAGGAGCCCCTGGGTTAATGCTTTAGTTTCAGTGCTCACTTTCCTGAAAAATATTACTTTTCCATTCCTCAAGGGTGTAAAACATTTAATATAAAGAAGAGTAAACGCTTAGCGAAAAACGATGAACAAGACTTTGAGGCCAGTGCGTCCTTTGCATGATTCCAGCCATAACCACTGCTACAGAAAGTTCGTATTAAGTCCACTTAGCCCCATGTGTTCTGGACGTCTCTCTCCGTGGGTTTCAGAAGGGCCACCTGCATCAATCTGGAGTCACTTCCTACACATGGCATTCTGTCACCTTTAATCCTTCGTGTCACAGAGGCACTTGAATTTGGTCTGCACATAACGATTCTTGGCCGCTGCCTATGTTTCTGTGGTTTTCAACACAAATATTCATTTACAAAGCTCACATCTATTGCATACCTACTATGTGCCATGTACTCAGAGTACTTCTTCATTATTTCTTCATTATTCCCTCAACTCATATTCTGCAGATATGCCTACTGATGTAATTCACAACTGAGTTTGAAATTCATCCAAAAAGATGACAGCCACATTTCAGGCACTGCTTGAAAGAGTATTTGAATAGGGAAGGTGGGGACACAAAATGAAAAGGGGAGTCACATACACTAAAAGATAAGAACAGCAGCTATGCTACCATTTGAAACCCAGGGAGCTTACCTCATAACCGAATTAGCCAAAAGCATTGCATTTTAACCCCTCCAACTTCCGTAAACAATTAATTATTGGAAACGTCAGTTAAAGTACTCATCTTATGATTTTCTATTCTAGTGGTCATGATGTTTTCAAGGATAACACTAAGTGAGCCTGAACTATCTATTATCAAGACAGGCAAGAAAACATAGTTTTTCTGAGTCTACACAACATGAAGTAAACCAGAAATTGCAGCAGTGAGCTGCTTGATTTACTGCTCAATGCACGGGACCACATCAGAGAAAGTTTCAGGGAAAGCTGATTCTCGGCACAGACACAATAAACTAATGATTTTCCGTCTTCCTCCTTTACAGTCTCAGAGCTAATACTTATCTTAGCCAACTTTGTTAGCAAATACATTTCCAATGTGGTGGTAACTCTGGTCTTTCAGTGTAGCTCTCAGAAGCTCTGCTCAAAAAACAAACGGGGCCAGGTGCGGTGGCTCAAGCCTGTAATACCTGCACTTGGGAGGCCGAGGCGGGTGGATCACGAGGTCAAGAGATTGAGACCATCCTGGTCAACATGGTGAAACCCCATCTCTACTAAAAATACAAAAAATTAGCTGGGCACGGTGGTGCATGCCTGTAATCCCAGCTACTCAGGAGGCTGAGGCAGGAGAATTGATTAAACCTGGGAGGTGGAGGTTGCAGTGAGCCGAGATCGTGCCATTGCACTCCAGCCTGGGTAACAAGAGCGAAACTCCGTCTCAAAAAAAAAAAAAAAAAAGACTAAGTTGGGCTGTTCTGGCATTGCTATAACAAAATACCTGAGAATGGGTAATTTATAATGAAGAGGTTTAATCATCTCAGGGTTCTGCAGGCTATACAAGAAGTATGGTTCTGGCATCTACTCAGCTTCTGGGATGGACTCAGGGAGCTTATAATCATGGTGGAAGATGAAAGGGAGCAGGTATCTCATATGGCATGGCAGGAGCAAGGGGGTTGGGGGAGGTGCCATACACTTTTAAACAACCAGATCTTGAGAGAACTTAGCACCAAGCCATGGAGGATCTGCCTCCATGATCCAGTCACCTTCCACCAGGCCCGCCCTCCAACACTGGGGATTACATTTCAGCATGAGATTTAGAGGCAACACACACCCAAACTCTATAAAACACTAAACTAAATGTTGACAAGAATGTAGCAAAAGAGAATCTATCCTACAGTACCGTGAGATCATAAAATAATAGTGCCTCCATTTTTGGCAGTTTCTCAGTTCCTTAAATGCATTTCCATGGATTATCCCACCGCCACAAAAAAAAAGAAAAAAGAAAAAAAGAAAGCTAAACATATACATGACGTATGACCAAGGCATTCCACCCAGGAATTTTTACTCATGAGAAAAAAAGTGTATGTCCATAAAAACACTTGAACAAGAATATTCACAGCAGCCTTATGTATATAAAGATATTGTTGGAGAATGAAAAGACAGCTACTGACTGCAAAATGTCCCATCAACAGGTAAACAGATAAACAAATGTGGCACTGCCACACAAATAACATTATTCAGCAATAAAAGGGAATGAACTATGGATTTATCAGCATGGTTGAATCTCAAAATCATATTAAAAGAAGACAAAAAAGGGCTGGCCAGGCATGGAGGCTCACACCTGTAATCCCAGCCCTTTGGGAGGCTGAGGTGGGTGGACTGTTTGAGCTCAGGAGTTTGAGAGACGAATCCCTGTCCCCATCAAAAATGCAAATATTAGCCAGGCATGGGGATGCACACCTGTGGCCCCAACTATTTGGGAGGCTGATGTGGGAGGTTGAGTGGAGCCTACAAAGTCTGGGAAGGCTGTAGTGAGCCATGATCATGCCACTGAACTCCAGCCTTTGTGACAGAATAAGACCCCATCTCAAAAATAAATAAAAAATATAACAAGAAGACAAAAAAAGAATGCATATTGTATAATTCCATTTAGATAAAACTCTAGAAAATGCAAACTAATCTTAGAAATCAGATTAGCACTTGCACAGGGAAGTTTTTGGGAATGATGAACACGTTCACTATCTTGATGCACGCATGGGTATACATGTGACAAAACTCATTAAGTAATACACTTTAAATATGTGCAGTTTACTGTATGTCCCTTACACTTCAATAAAGCTAGTAAAATATAAAATACTGTATTCAAGGCTGTAAAATAACACATTTAAAAGAACTGAAATCACACAAAGTATGTGCTTTAACAGCGCTAGAACTAGAAATCAGTGATAGAAAAGTTTTCGGTAAATCACCAAATATTTGGAGATTAAACGAACTTCTTGATAATCCATGAGTCGGAGAGAAAATTACAAACACTTTGAACCAAATGAAAATAAAAATACTATATAAAAATGTGTAGGATATGGTCAAAACAGTGCTTTAGAGGGAAAGAGCGTTAAATGCTTATATAAGAAAAAAGAAAAGTGAAATCAATGACTTCTACCTTAAGAAACTAAAAAACAAGAGTAAATTATATCCAAAGTAAGGAGAAGAAATAATAAAAACAAAAAAATCAATGGAAGCGAAAAACAGAAAAACTGAGAAAATCAAGAATAAAGCAAGGAGTTCGCTCTTATCACTCCTCTTCAACATTTTATTAGAAGTCCTACACAGTGAAAAAAGGGAAGGAAAAGAAAAAATATACAGATTGGAAATAAAACTGTCATTATTTTCTGGCTACATAGTTATCTCTGTAGAAAATCCCCAGGAACCTACAAAAAAGTTCCTGGAATTTAATAAGTGAGTTTGGCAAGGTTGTAGGACACAATGTTAATATACAAAAATCAATTGTATTGGATGTACTAACAATGAATTTAAGCACCAAACCCAAAGAAATACTTATGTATAAAGCTAACAAAACATGAGCATAATTTATATGCTACACAAAAAGCTACAAAGCTCTAACAAGAAAAAAGTCAAAGATCTAAATACGCAGAGTTACATCATGTTCATGGTTTGGAAGACTTAATATTGTTAAGATGTCAATTCTCCCCAAATTCTTCTGTAAATTGAATGTAATTCCAATCAAATAGCAGTGTTTCCTGTAGACATCTTACAAGCTAATTCTAAAATTTATACAGAAAGGTAAAGAAATTAGAATAGTCAAAACAATCTTGAAAAAAAAAATTTTTGAAAGGCTCACTCTACCTGATTTCAAGACTTAATATAAAGCTACAGTAGGCTGGGCGCAGTGGCTCACATCTGTAATTTCCAGCACTTTGGGAGGCCAAGATGGGAGAACTGCTTGAGCCCAGGTGTTCGAGACCTACCTGGGCAATATAGCAAGCCCATGTATCCTTTTTAATTAAAAAAGAAAAAAAAAAGCTACAGTAAACTAGACATTGTGATATTTAATCAAGAGAGGCATACAGATCAATAGAACAGAATAGAGTGTGGAAAGAACCTACATAGATATTGTTGACTGATTTTTGACCATGTACCACAGCAATTCAAGGGAAAAGGATATAGTCTTTTCAAAAAACGGTACTGGAAAAGCCTAGAAAGTCATACGCAAAAAAAAAAAAAAAAAAAAAAGTTTGACCCATACCTCACACCCACATAAAAACCTGAGTCAAAATGAGCCATACACCTAAAAGTAAAATAAAGAGATCATAGGAGAAAATTTTCATGACCTTAGTTTAAGCAAATTCTTAGATACTGCACTAAAAGCACAATCTATTTTTTTTGAAGTAATGATTTTGTCAAAAGCAAACCTTCTGTTCTGCCCAAGACACTGCTAGAGAACAAAAAGACTGAAAATACATATTTGTACATATCTGGCAAGGGACTTATATTCAGAATTATACGAAGAACTCTCAAAACTCAACAAGAAATAACCGTTTTTAAATGGGCAAAATATTTCAATGAACACTAACAAAGATATAAAAATGGCAAATAAGCACATGAAAAGGTGCTTAATATCATTACTCATGAGGGTAACACAAGTTAAAACCACAATGACATGCTACTATGTATCTATTAGAATGACTATAATTTCTAAAACTAACCATACCAAGTCCTGCAAGGATGCTAAGCAATTGGACCTCTCATGCATTGCTGGCTGGAATGCAAAATGGTTCACCAACTTTGGAAAACAGTTTGGAAATCTTTTATAAAATTAAACATACATTTACGGTATAACCCAGCAATCCCCTTCCTAAAAAATAAAAACTTGTGTTTACACAAAAACATGCATGTGAATGTTTATGGCAAGCTTTATTCAAAAACTGGAAACAATGTCTTCAACTGATGAATGTATAAACAAACTGTGATATGTCCATACAATGGACTACTACTCAACCATAAAAAAGAATAAACTATTAATAAATAAAACAAAATAGACGAATCTCAAATGCACTAAGCTACATGAAAGAAGCCAGACACAAAAAGTTATATATACTATTTGATTCCATTTATATAATATTCTAGAAAAGACAAAATTGTAGGGATAGACAACAGATCACTGGCTGCCTAGGTTTAAGAGCTGATAAAGGTCCAACTACAGAGGGACAGCACAAGTAAGTTTTTTACAGAAAACTGTAATAAATCTTGATTGTGATGGTGGTAGTTACATTGCTCTACACATTTTTCAAAAACCACAGAACTGTACACAAAAATTTTACTATATATTAAAAAATAATTTTTAAAAATAGGCAAAGGTAGTTAAAAAGAAAAAAAGGCAATTTAGAAGGTCTACAAAACAATAAAATAAATAGAACAGGATGGGCACAGTGGTTCACGCCTGTAATCCCAGCACTTTAGGAGGTCGAGACGGTCAGATCACTGGAGGTCAGGAGCTCAAGATCAGCTTGGCCTAACATGGTAAAACCCCATCTCTACTAAAAATACAAAAATTAGCTGGGTGCAGTGGCTCACACCTGTAATCCCAGCAATTTGGGAGGCTAAGGTGGGAGGATCACCTGAGGTCAGGAGTTCGAGACCAGTATGGCCAACATGGTGAAACCTCATCTCTACTAAAAATACAAAAATTTGCCAGGAGTAGCAGGCACCTGAAATCCCAGCTACTTGGGAGGCTGAGGCAGGAGAATTGCTTGAACCCGGGAGGCAGAGTTTGGGGTGAGCCAAGACCACACCATTGCATTCCAGTCTGGGAGACACGAGTGATATTTCATCTCAAAAAAAAAAAAAAAAAAAAAAATTAGCCTGGTGTGGTAGGAATTGCTTGAACCTGGGAGGAAGAAGTTGCAGTGAGTGGAGATGGCACCATTGCACTCCAGCCCAGACAACAAGAATAAAACTCCATCTCAATAATAATAATAATAGGACAAAATTAAAACAAGGTCTTGGGAATAATATCAGGTCATAAAAAGAAGGAACAAGGTTGGACATGGATTTTTTTTTTTGAGATGGAGTCTTGCTCTGTCGCCAGGCTAGAGTACAGTGGCACAATCTCAGCTCACTGCAATCTCTGACCCCCTGGTTCAAGCGATTCTCCTACCTCAGCCTCCCGAGTAGCTGTGATTACAGGCAAGTACCACCACACCCAGCTAATTTTTGTATTTTTAGTAGAGATGGGGTTTCACCATGTTGGACAGAATAGTCTCGATCTCCTGACCTCATGAGGAGATGGATCTTAAAGGCAAGACAAAACAGCACTAACAGAAATGTATTACATTTCCTTAGGTGATGAATGTATGCAACTAACTGTAATAGACTAAACAGGACCTGTACCTTCATCGCTTATAGAAATCACAGATTCTTCCTGTCATATCATTATCACCATGGATCTGCTTCTATCTTATTTTGTAGGCATTAATAAACATATTTATAAATCATATTGATGTTTTCTAGTATTTTGATAACTATTTTATATAACTGGTTTCTTTTGTAATCCCATGTATTTTACTTTATATATTTAGAATATATTAAATATTTTTAAATACATATAAAGCAGCTAAGAAAGTATTCATAGGCTTCCCTAAACCATCAAAATGATCTATGGCAAATAAAAAGTTAAAAATCCCTGCTCTAAATTATTTTGCCCCCATCTTACAAAGCACCTCTCTCCCCGGCCCTGTAATATACTTCATACATGCATGAAGTGTCACTCTTACCATGGTTATATAATAGTTTACACCCAAGACACAGATACATACAGCTTTTTTAAAAAGCAAGTCATGTTTGTTTATGCTTCCTGGATAGTAGTCCATATAAAATTAAATATAGCAAATAAATATTCCACCTAGTCATATAAAATACAAAGAAGAGACCTTAGACTGAACACTAAAATGCTAAATGAAATGTACTTTCTGAAACCACAGATGAAACTAGCTTAAAAAAGTCAACCTTACATCTCACATAAGAAGGAATTTAATGAAGGCATTTCAAAAAGGATCTCAAGTTGATAAGAATGGAAAGTTTAACTCATTTAAAAGTTTTTTAAAAAGGATATCAAAACAAAACCAAGCACAAACAAAAAAGCCAGATCTCAAAGGTATCTACAATATTAAAACTCTTATGATTCTTTGGGTTAAATGATAGCAATTACCAACCAAGTGACATATAGCAGGCACTGAAACAATGGAAATGCCCACATAGTGGAAGGGAACAAAGGGATCCAAACTATAATAGCAACAAAATCAACAGTGGACCCAGAGACCACCAGAAGTGAAAAAATGTTGTGAGTATAAAGGTAATCTGGTGAAAACTATGAAAAAAAAAAAAAGAACCATTTTTAGAAAAAAGCAAATATTAGAAATATTAAAGTAAATATTACAAAAGTCATTGTACTACAAAGGCATTAATTCCTTCCTATCAATAGAATGTACCAGTTTTAAAAATTTTAGTAGGAATGTATCTTTTATTTTATAACAGAAATCAAGAGACAAAGAGAATTTGCTCATCCTTCCTACCATTATTGGTTGTTAAAATCCAGGGACATATAACCATTCATTTATTTCCAACTTAACAAACTATCATTTCGGCTGAGTGCAGTGGCTCACGTCTATAATCCTAGCACTCTGAGAGGCCAAGGAGGGCAGATTGAGCCCAGAAGTTTGAGACCAGCCTGGTCAAGAGAGTGAAACCCTGTCACTGTTTATTTAAAAATTATATATATTTTTTAATTAAATATATTTATTTAATTATATATAATTTAAAAAAATATATATTTAATTATATATAATTTAAAAATATATATATTTAATTATATATATATTTAATTAAAAATATCATTTTTATACATATAAACATAATTTTTAAAAATTTTAACAAAAATATGCATTCAATCTATAATAATCTGTCATATCTCTACCAACATCTTCAACATTTTTTTGTTTATCTGTTTTTGAGACAGAGTTTTACTCTTGTTGCCCAGACTGGAATGCAATGGTGCAATCTCAGCTCACTGCAACCTCCACCTTCCAGGTTCAAGTGATTATCCTACCTCAGCCTCTTGCGTAACAGATTACAGGTGCCGGCCACCATGCCTGGCTAATTTTTTTTTTATTTTAGTAGAGACGAGGTTTTACCATGTTGGCCAGGCTGGTCTCGAACTCCTGACCTCAAGTGATCCACCTGCCATGGCCTCCCAAAGTGCTGCAATTGCAGGCATGAACCACTGTGCCTGGCCAGAATTTGTTATTATAAGCAGTCACAATGATGAGTCTTTAAAGTTATTTTTTTCTGATTACAGAATCACTTTGTGCTCATTACAGAAAACTTGTAAAATGTTAAAAGAAGAAAAGAATGTCCCATAATCTTACCAACTAGAGAGAACCATTGTAACCATTTTATTTCTTCTATGGGTCCTATCTTACTATTAGTAAGAATACTATTAATTCTTATTCACCACTTTCTTTGAGCTATTCAGCTAAGAGCTTTCCAAAGATTTTCATTTTACCTTTACAACAATCCTATTCAAGTAGTAGGTGAACATTTTACAGTTGTGTCAAGTAGGGTTTAAAGAGGTTAGGAAACATGCCTAAGGTCGCACAGGTAAGTGGCAGAGCTGAAGCCAGCATCCTTGATCACTATACTACACCACCAACGATATACAGACAGAGATACTGCCATATTCTACTCTTTGCTCCTAAAATTATAAATATAATTTTTAGATGGCTATTTAATAACAGCACTTGGATATATAACTTTACTGAATCACTCCTCTCCTGGATCAGATTATTTTCATATTGTATTCAGGATAGTGTGATTCATTCAATATAAAAATAAATGCAAGACTTCCTTGTCTACTTCTAAATTTAAGTTAAAATATATATTTCAACTTACTCTTTTACTGAGGCAAATAACTGGCCACATACTGCAACCTAATGTGCAGCAGCAACAAAGGCAGCCACAAAGTAGCCAACGTACATTAACAGGAAGGTTCTTCTTAAGACAACTGTTAACTCTGTTGATGCTGGCTTTAAATTCTTCAGGAGCTACCTAAAGAAAAATTTTAAGAAATAATAACAATAAAATATTAATGTCAAAAAACATGACTGATTAGCATACTTTTTTCTATTTTTTTCAGAAAAAAACTCTCATTTCGAGGCATATAAACAGTACATAAACGAGACACTCACTTTTCCAGTTAACGAAGAAGGGAATTCTGATTCAAATTTGTTGCTCAGTCCAAATCTATTTTAAAAAATAAAAAGAGTATGTTATTATATGTCATTGTTGCCAAAAATGTAGACCATTTAATTTGAAGGTCAAGTAAATAGAAAGCATTTTCACATACAGAGGAAGTTTGAGACATAAAATGAAAGTTGGAGATAAAATAACTGTAATAAGCAATTTATGAAATGTTAACAAGCAATTATTTTAGCAGTTAAATGGAAACTTTTACATAATAAGAGGCTGAATGTTAATTAACCAGGAGTATGTAAACAAAAGTATAAATGTTTCATTTAATTGAGCTATCACCTTTATATCTTAAAAAGTAACTTCAAAGCATATTATTTTAATGAATGGGATAGCAATTTTTTTCCAGCTTTTAATGTTATTGGTGGAAACAAATAATGGCTGTGAATTTTAGCAGGTGTTCTAAACAAGCAATAAGATGAGGAAAAGGAAAAATGCAGGAAAAAGAGTGGGGAAGGGGAAGAATAAGGAAAAAGGGAGAAAAAAAAAGAGAACGGTCTTAGGTTCCGTTCAATACCTATTTGTCAGTGCATCAGATGGTATAAAAGAAAAGGTAGACGGCTGGGCGCGGTGGCTCAAGCCTGTAATCCCAGCACTTTGGGAGGCCGAGGCAGGTGGATCATGAGGTCAACAGATCGAGACCAACCCAGTCAACATGGTGAAACCCCTTCTCTACTAAAAATACAAAAAATTAGGTGGGCGTGGTGGCGCGTGCCTGTAATCCCGGCTACTCGGGAGGCTGACGCAGGAGAATTGCCTGAACCCAGGAGGCGGAGGTTGCGGTGAGCCGAGATCGCGCCATTGCACTCCAGCCTGGGTAACAAGAGCAAAAACTCCATCTGAAAAAAAAAAAAAAGAAAAAAAAAGATATACAAATAGTATGTTTAAATTAGGTGAAACATTGGGTACATTTTTTTTCTTTGTTCAAGACAGAGTCTCACTCTGTTGCTCAGGCTGGAGTGCAGTGGTGTCATCTGAGCGCACTGCAACCTCTGCCTCCTGGGTTCAAGCCATTCTCCTGCCTCAGCCCCTGAGTAGCTGAGATTACAGGCGTGCACCACCACACCTGGCTAATTTTTGTATTTCTGGTAGAGACGGGGTTTCACCATATTGGCCAGGATGGTCTCAAACTCCTGACCTCAGGTGACCCACCCACTTTGGCCTCCCAAAATGCTGGGGTTATAGGTGTGAGCCACTGCACTCAGCCTGAGTAAAATATTTTTAGTTGCATATGTTTGAAAGCCTACGATTATTGTGAAATTTTTTCTATGCGATCAGATGGACTGATGCTTTGTGGTGGGTGTGTAATTACTGCAGAACAAAATTTGGGACCTGAACATGGAATGTTAGTCTGTGCCATGATTTGAAAATTCGCATCCAAAAAGCAATAAAATTTGTTGAGAAAAATTGTAAAGTTATTTTACTACCTAGTTTTACTAGGAAAAGATTCTGGCACTGTTTGCCAATGATGACTGATAATTATTCATAGCACTATTGAGGATACTGATGTATTTTACTAAGAATTTTTTCAGGTGATAGTGATAGAAATTCTGTTCTCTTAAGCAAAAAGATAACTTATTGATTCCTATGACTGGGTACTCTAGGAGTGGTGCTTGCTTTAGTCATAGCCAGATCCAGAAGCTTAAAAATAAATCTTGTGTCACTGCAAAGTGTTAGGTATTTTCGGACCATTCACAGTATGGACAGACATAGCCCCTAGTTAGAAACCTAGCAGAACAAGAATTTTTCTCTCCTGATATCCGTACATGAAAGATTCCTCTTCACCATTGCTCATACTCGTTGAACCACCTTGTATTGTATGCCCATGCAAGCATATAGAAAGGGGTGGTAGAATGCCACCATGACCTAATTAAAAACCCAGGACTTTTATATATAGGAACAAGATGTTGGTAGGCCAAAATTTATTAGTAAGTCCAATATAATTAATTGGGACAAATATAATATCCTTATTGCAATATGATCTCAGAGTAGGCTTTACATTTCTATTTTGAGTACAGTATATGCAGAGATTCTGAAGTCTATTCTATTTTGCTTTGTCCTGAAAAGAACTGGACAAAGAATGAGCTATACAGACTAGACTGTTTCAGCATTCTTTATTCTTTAGTTGCAGATTGGAAAACCAAAGCCTTGGGGGATCTGTTCTGGTAGCTTTAGGTTTTGTTGGGAATCCTAGGTTTAAAGATATTCTCTTATTTCTGCTGGAAGTGAATAAACTAGCCTTTAGAGCTTCTGGCAGCTGTCTTGAAATCACAGGGAGGGATGTAGAAGGAATGGCAATTGCATGCAGAGGAACTAAGTCCTTTGTGGCATGCATAGGTCACTAAATAAAGCCTTTGCTAAAGCTGACCTATGTTTGAATTTTCCCATATGTGAGACCATAAATTTATTTAATTTTTAAAATGACATTGTAGATCATGTATCCGCTACTTATAATTCAAAACATCCTAAGTGATATACTGGGACATTTTGCTCCTTGGCCCTTATGAATAGTCTCAAAACCTCCTTGTGTGAGAATATACGATCTACTAATTTGGATAAGTCGTATTGACCTGGATGTTCTTTGATGTCCTTATTCTTATGACTCCTCTTGCTCCGTCTAACTGATAGAATCTTCCCCTTATATTGAGCATCTCCACTTCACGTTTGACTTGACTTCTTGGCTCTTCTTTCACAGTTCAGTTTCCGCACTATCTTTACTAAACAAAAAGATCTTTTTTTCCTTTTGGGTTATGATTTGGGCATTTATATTTTCTCCCCTATTTGACTAATTGCTGCTCATTGGTTCACACATGACTTCAGCATGAATAACCTGGCTTCTAGATTACTCTTTCTAATCATGATTGAGCTTCACCTAGGCACTTGGAATCTGCCGTTCACCTGTGTTGGTTTTATTAGGAAATTACCCTTAGCAAGAGTTTTAGCAATGAAGGGATTGAGAAAAAAAAATTTTTTTTTTTGGTCTTAATTATACTTTTTTCCAGAGAGCTTATTCTGCATATCTCTAATATGGCTGTGCTGAGTGATATTTCTTTGTTTCTATCTGAAGGTCTTAAGAGGTCTTTAAACCACTTTACTGCCACACAATTGGTGAGATTAAAAATACACATAGTGTATTTTTAACTGTACGTATTGCTTGTGTCTGGGCTGCTTTTGCTATAAAAAAGGATTAAAAGCATAGCCACAATGCATCCTGAAGAGGTTTACTAGTCTTTACCATTGGTAAATAAGCAATGGGTGTGGAAGTGTTGACTTACTAATGTTTCACATGGTGCTTTGCTTTTTATTTTTATTTTTTATTTTATTTTATTTTTTTTACCAACTTGCCTGGCCAATTTTTTTTTTTTCTAGTGCAGAGGGGGGTCTCACTTATTGCCCAATCTTAAAATGTATTTTTATTTATTTATTTATTTTTGAGAAGGAAAGGAAAAAAAAGGAGTGAAGGGGAGGAAGAAAGGAAGAAAAAGAGGGAGAGAGAATGGAAATGTTGCTTTATTCTAAAAAATGGGTATTAATACTGGCCAATTAATATTTCATTTAAACCTATGAGTAGGTGTGATGTGGTATTGACAAAAATGTGTATTTTGTGTATTTAAAGTGGAGAGCTCTGTAAATATTTATTAAGTTTACTTCTTTCGGATCTGAGTTCGAGTCCTGGATATCCTTATTAATTTTCTGTCTCATTGAGTCTAAGTCTCTATGTATCTGGGTGTTAGGATCGTTAGCTCTTATTGTTGCATTGATCCTTTTACCACTATATCTTTGTTGCTTTAAAATC
>CAUYOR010005458.1:0-17535 GCA_963573925.1 Callimico goeldii | reverse complement strand
TTTGCACTCCAGCCTGGGTAACAAGAGTGAAACTCCGTCTCAAAAAAAAAAAAAAAAGTGCTTACTGTTGTATTTTTTCCAATTCTATGTCAAATTTAAAGAAACAGTTGAAAATACCAATTTTGGTGAGAATAAGAAAATAAAAATCCCATTCTTGCCTTATATGACTTCCATTAAAAGGATAGTCTCTTCAATAAATGATGTTAGGTAGACTGGGTACTACTACATGCAAAAGAATGAAAATGGGCATTTATCTTACACCATGCACAAAAAGCAACTCAAAATTGAATGAAAGCTTAAATGTAAGATCTGAAGCCATAAAACTCCTAGAAGAAAGCAAAGGGATAAGCTTCTTGCCATTGACTTTGGCAATGATTTTTTGAATATGACACCAAGAGCTCTGGCATCACAAGCAGAAATAAACAGGGGTTACATCAAACTGTCCAAAAAAGGAAACAATAAAAAAAATAAAGGTAACCTAGAGAATAGGGGAGAAAATATTTGCAAGACATATATCTGACAAGAGTAGTTAATATCCAAAATATAGGGCTGGGTGTGGGGGCTCAGGCCTGTAATCCCAGCACACTGGGAGGCCAAGAGGTGGAGTACTTGAGTCCAGGAGTTTAAGATCAGTCTGGGCAACACGGAGAAACCCTATCTATACAAAGAATGACAAAAAATTAGCTGGGCATTGTGAAGTGTGCTTGTTGTCCCAGCTATCCAGGAGGCTGAGGTGACAGGATTGATTGAACCCAGGAAGTCAAGGCTGCAGTGAGCTGTGACTGTGTACCAAACTCCAGCCTGGGTAACAGAGTGAGACCTTGTCTCAAAAAAAAAAAATTAAAAATATGTAAGGAAAACAATGAGATAATATCTAAAAGCAAACAAATAAAGACAACCTAATTTAAAAATGAGCAAAGTACCTGAATAGACATTTTTCCAAAGAAGACATGACAATGGCTAACAAGTTTATGAAAAGGTGGCTAATATCAGAAATTATCAGAGAAATGAAAATCAAAACCACAATGAGATATCTATCGCACACCTGTTAGTATTGTAAGGTCTTTTAGGTTGACCGATGGCCCTTTGGATGCCATGTTAACCTCTGTGACCTGCACAGACACTCCAGATGAGTTCCTGGAAAATCTGAAATAACTGGAAGACCATGAAAAGAGGAAGAGGCCGGGCATAGTGGCTCATGCCCGTAATCCAAGCACTTTGGAGGCCAAGGCAGGTGGATCACCTGAGGTCGGGAGTTCAAGACCAGCCTGACCAACACGGTGAAACCCCATCTTTAAAAAAAAAAAAAGAAAGAAAAAAGGGGAAGAAATGATCAACCCCTGCAGTGCCTACTTAACTTTAAGACATTCTCTATTGTTCCTTATTCCCACCCCAGTTGATAAGGCCATTGGACTTTGTAACCGACTTTGTGGGTCAACCTCATGACTCCATACCTTATGACCTCCTCCCAGCTTGCAAACCTAAGACCCCCTCCCAGCTTGCAGAAAACCACCCTAAACTGTAACTTCTGTAGGTTTCCACTGCCCACCCCAAACCTATAAAACCGACTCTTATCCCACCACCCTTCATTGACTCTCTTTTCGGACTCACCCTGCCCGCACCAGGGTGAATAAGCAGCCCTGTTGCTCACACAAAGCCTGTTTTGGGGGGGTCTCTTGATTCAAAGCACACGTTTTAACAAGTATGGCTATCATTAAAAAGATTGTTTAAACAGTGTTGGATGTGGGGAAAAGGAAAGGGAATCCTGTATACTGGAGATGGGAACATAAACTGGTACAAGCACTATGGAGGTACCTCAAGAAATTAAATAGAAAACTACAATTTGATCCAGCAATCCCACTACAGGGAAAAGACACAAAGAAAATTAAGTTGGTATCTTGAAGAGATATCTGCACTCCTGTGTTCATTGCAGCATTATTCACAATAGCCAAAATATGAAAACAACCAGTGTTAATCAACAGATGAATGGATTAAAAAATTGCGAGATATGGTCAGGCTCGGTGGCTAACGCCTGTAACCCCAGCACTTTGGGAGGCTGAGGCGGGTGGATCACCTGAGGTCAGGAGTTCAAGACCAGCGTGCCCAACATGGTGAAACCCCATCTCTACTAAAAATACAAAAAATTAGCCAGGCGTGGTGGTGGGCACCTGTAATCCCAGCTACTCGGGAGGCTGAGGCAGGAGAAGCGCTTGAACTCAGGAGGCAAAGGTTGCAGTGAGCCAAGATCACACCACTGCACTCCAGCCTTGGTGACAGAGGGAGACTCTGTCTCAAAAAAAAATTGTGAGATACTATATATAATGGAATATTATTAAGACTTTAAAAGGGAGATCCTGCTATTTGCAACAAAATGCAAAAACCTGAAAGGCATTATGGTAAGAGAAATAAGCCAAAAACAGAAAGAAAACTACTGCACAATCTCACTTATATGGAATCTTAAAAAGCTGAACTCATAGAAGCAGAGTAGAATGGTGGTTATCAGGAGGTAGGGAGGTTGGTGGAATGAAGACACATTGGTCAAAGGCTATAAGGTCACAGTTATATAGGATAACTAAATCTAGAGGCCTAAGGTACAGCATGATGACCATAGTTAATAATACTGTAAAGTATACTGAAAATTTGCTTAAAAAATAGATTTCAAGGGTTACCTTTTAAAAAGGTACCTGTGTGAGGAGACAGACATGTTAATTTGCTTCACTCTAGTAATCAATTCACTGTGTGTGTGTGTGTGTGTGTGTGTGTGTGTGTGTATATATCTCAAAACATCAAAACGTCATGTTGTATACCTTAAATATATACAATTTTTATATAAAAATATTGGAAACAGTTCTGAGGGAAAAGAGGTATTCATTTTTGACATTGTGGACTCAAGCTGTCCTGTGCCTTCCATTTTTTTGGCTTGCTTTTCTTAAGGAGAGCACTTTCATTTGCAGTGCCAGGAGCAGCTGCTTTGTAAATAACTCCACGGAACTTTTTTTCTTTTTTTCCAACCAAGCCAGTTATTGAGCAAATAGGAACAGAATCAGGAAGACTGATGTTGCCCTAAGGCTCAGTCCTCACTGTGAACATCTGCCATTTCAAACATACAAGTCAAGACTTTTTGTGTAGTATTTTGATAAACAATGCCCTAAGCAAAACACAAATAAAATTCTTTTCAATAGGATTTAGCTGCTTCCATGCAGCTTGATATATCAGCATAATAAAAGCACCACTTCTCCATCCTCTCTCTTTATCCTCACCTAAAAGGTAAGAGAAATATCAGCAAATCATCTTAAGTTAATTGCTAAAGCTCTTCTTAGCCCTCCCTCACCCCCACCAACTTCATGCCTCATATTATAAATCATATTGTGATGGTCAGATAACATTATAAAGCCTATGTCAAACTAAAATATGCCTGACTATACCTCACAAGGAATACAAAATGAAAATGGCAGACATCTTGTAGCTATTGGATTATCAAGGTTAATTGTGAGTTGTAAATTCACAACTATTTCTTATGCTTCTCCCTTGTTAAAGTTAGATTGAGTTTTCAAATTATATAAATTGTTACTGCTTAAGTAATAGAAAAGTTACTACTTGAGGTACAACTTACAGAAAGAAATGTTGGTAATACTGCAGTTATATTTAAAAGATTCTATTTAAAAAAAATGGAAATGGTTTTTGTTTATAATTCTTGTGATTATCATATTTTTGAGATATAGAGGCTTTTTTTTTAATGGAGACAGGGTATCACTCTGTTGTCTCTGCTGGAGTGCACTGGCATGATCATGCCTCAGTCCAGTCCCGACCTCCCCAGACTCAGATGATCCTCTCACCTCAGCTTCCTGAGTCGCTGAGACTACAGGCATGAACCACCACGCCCAGCTAATTCTTCTTTTTTCTTTTTTTGTAGAGACAGTTTCCCTATGTTGTCCAAGCTGGTCTCAAACTCCTGAGCTCAAGTGATCCAACCTCTGAAATTGCTGTGATTACAGGCATAAGCCACCATACCCAGCTGAGTAGGGTTTTTGTTATTGTTGTTTGTTTTATTTTTTTAGCATCATTTAGTATTTTAGGGATCCAATGTTTTTTAAAGAGTCCACTTAGAATCTAGTGGGATAGGAGAAGTTGTGAAAAAGCCAAAAGACAAAAAGTTATGATGCAAAAAAAAATACACATATTTCTATTGTCACAAGGAAATACTAACAGAGCTTTTGGGAGACAAAAAGGAGGACAAAAGGCGGGGGGGGAAATCCTGTTATGAAGACAAAGATTTACAAAGGAAGTCACATTTGAGTTAGTCCTTGAAGGAGGCAAGAGATTTTGATAGGTGGAGATGGAGTAGGAAGGAGACCAATTCAGACAATGGACAGGACACCACAGAAACAAAGTAACAGAAGAATCAAAGCCCAGGGGGTGATTGGAAAAATACATAGCTAGAGCATGACACACAAGAAGAGCAATCATTGAGTGAAAAGCTAAGTTGGCTCTATATAGTAAATAATGACCTTGAATGGCAATCTGAGGAGGCTATTCAATTAAATATATTTAATTTTGTAGGTGAAAGTGGACTGCAGAAACCCTATAAGCCAGAAGAGAGTGGGGGCCAATATTCAACATCCTTAAAGAAAAGAACTTTCAGCTCAGAATTTCATATCCAGCCAAACTAAGCTTCACAACTGAAGGAAAAATAAAATCTTTTATGAACAAGCAAGTACTCAGAGATTTTATTACCACCAGGCCTGCTTTACAAGAGCTTCTGAAATAAGCGTTACACACAGAAAGAAACAACCAGTATTAGCCTTTCTAAAAATATACAAAAAAGTAAAGAGCACCAACATAAAGAAGAATTTACACCAACGAATGGATAAAACAGCCAGTTGACAACAAACGGCAGTAACCCTAAATTTAAATCGACTAAATCCCCCAATCAAAAGACACAGCCAAAACCCAACGGCATGTTACATCCAGACCTGTTTCACATGCAAGGATACACAAAGACTCAAAACAAAGGGATGGGGAAAGATTTACCAACCAAATGGAGAGCAAAAATAAACAAATAAATAAAAAGCAGGAGTTGCAATTCTCGCATCTGATAAAATAGATTTCAAAGCAACAAAGATATAGTGGTAAAAAGACCAATGAAACAACGAGAGCTAACGATCCTAACACCCAGATACACAGAGACTTAGATTCAATGAGACAGAAAATTAATAAGGATATCAAGGACTCGTACTCAAATCCAGAACAAGTAAACTTAATAAATATTTATAGAGCTCTCCACTTCAAATACACAAAATATACATTCTTGTCAATACCACATCATAGCTACTCATAGGTTTAAATGAAACATGATTGGCCATTATTAATACCCATCTTTCTTTTCAGAATAAAGCAATATTTCCGTTCACCCTCCCTCTTTCTCCCTCTCCTTTACTCATTTTTTTTCTTTCCTTCTCTCCAAAAAAGAAAAAAAAAAAAAAAAAAAGAAAAAAACTTGTAAACCTCTAGAGCCAGGGCGGCAATGTTGCTCGCATTGCTTGATTTCCTTCCTTCCCTTCCTTCATCCCTTCCCTCCTCCCTACCTTACTCCTTACCTCCCACCCATCCATCCACCCCACCACCCCCGACCAAAAAAAAAAAAAAAAACATTGATTGGCCATTATTAATACCCATTTTTTTTCAGAATAAAGCAATATTTCCATTCACCCACCCTATTTCTCTTCCTCTTTATTCCACCCCTTTACTCATTTTTTTTTCTTTCCTTCTCTCAAAAAAAGAAAAGAAAAAAAAAAAAAAGAAATCAACTTGTAAACCTCTAGATCCAGGTCGGCAATGTTGCTCTCATTGCTTGATTTCCTTCCTTCCCTTCCTTCATCCCTTCCTTCCTCCCTCCCTTCCTCCTTTCCTCCCTTCCTCCCTAAAAAAAAAAAAAAAAAAAAAAAAAAGAAGAAGACAAGAGACACTGCATCTTCAATCACACTCACTTCCAGTGGACAGGCATTAATTCATCCTTTCTTACCGAAGGCCCACATATTGAAAATGTGCTCTTGTATCACTTAAAAAGTGCATCAAATTACAACACTCACTAACTCACAAATTAAGAACTTTCTTAAAATGGTTAGCAAAATATTCCTTCAAATGAGAATTCCATGGAATTCTCGTAAATTCTACATGGAATTTCACATCTAGTCAAAGAACACAGATTTAAATCAAAGTCTTAATGGCTGTGACCATTAAGTCTTTTGGAGGAAAAAAAATATGCCATCCAGTAGCATACAAAGGAAAAACTTCACTCATCACTTCAAAGTAAATTCTCTTCCAACTTAGTGATTCTCAAAGTATAGTCCCCAGACCACCACCACAGGACTCAAACATGGAGAAGCCCACCCCAAATCCACAAATCATAATTTTGGAGGTTGGGGGAACCCCACCAACTGGAAACCTACACTGCTCAACAATTATACCAGATGATACGTATGCTCACTCAAGTTTCAGAACCACTGTTTTAATTAATGCGATTTTTAAACTCGACTATACTGAAACAACTAGGTTACCTGAGAATCTCGAAGCTGATTGTGAAAACGCTGAATTAAATCATTCAATTCTTCATTTAGTTCAGATGTGATACTGACGCCAGATACGCTGCCTGCGGTTTCTGCAACTGGAAAGAAATTAATAACTAATAATTAATATAAATAAAACACCTTTTTTAATCTCTGAGAAGCTAAACAATTTTTTAAAATTTAAAACGCTTACCTAAGTAACTTGAAACTAGTTCACACTCATATCTATCTGCCAATAATCATTTTATTAGAAGTTTGCATCTAACCTAAAAATAAAGGGATGGTCACAAAACTCTAGTAAAGTGATGCATCTTTTTCTGTCTCAACGTACAGGAGGAATACTACTACACCCCAATTAATAACAGTGACTCACAGGAGCAGGTCTTCCTAAGGTCAGCGGGGAGTGGAAGGTAAAGTGATAGTGTGAAAAAACACAGCCGATTCTGACAGGTTTCAATCCCTATGTTCTCGAATAGAATCAATGCTCTGGAGAGGCTGCCATACTTTCTTAAAGATTCAAATAGTAAATATGTTAGGTTTTGTGGAAAATACAGTTTTTGTTTCAACCACCCAACTCTGCTGTTACAGGGTAAAAGCAACCGTAGACAATGTAAACAAATGGGCATGGCTGTGTTCCCTAAAACTTTATTTTAGGCACTGAACTAAAGCCAGCTGACCACAGTTTCCTGACTCCTACAGTAAAATGGGTAATTTAGCAAAGTGGCGGTTTGTGATACAAGTCCTACTAAAGTTTTTATCTTCTTAAACTAAAAAACATGCCCCATATTCATAAAGCAGTTTTGTGACAATTTTCATAAGAGTTACTGTTCTACCAACAAATAACCCCATCTGTACCTTCACTTCTAACTCTCCAACTCTGAAAAAAAAAAAGACATTGGTGGCCAGGTGCAGTGTCTCACGCCTATAATCCCAGCACTTTAGGAGGGTGGAGCAAGCAAATCGCTGGAGAGGAGGGGTTCAAGACCAGCCTGGGCAACACAGACCCCCATCTCTACAAAACTACAAAAATTAGCCTGGCGTGGTGCTGCACACCTATAGTCCCAGCCATTCAGAAGGCTTAGGTGAGGGGAGTACTTGAGCCAGAGAGGTGGAGGCTGCAGTGAGCCAAGATCACACCACTGTATTCCAGCCTGGGTGACAGGGCAAGACCCTGTCTCAAAAAAAAAAAAAAAGGAAAAAAAAAGAAATTGGTTATAAATTGCTTCTGTTTTAAAGGAAAATACTAGCTTTTTTCCCCTGAGAATTTCAAAGCTGTATGGAATTGTATAATCTTATGTATATAGTCAAAACTCTATGCTGAAAAGAAAGCAATTACAGTACTGACAACATATGTAACTTGCTAGTTAAATGGTGAAAGGGACACTCTTTGAAGTAACATAATTATCCCAAGGTAGTATCTTCTCATATACCAGACTAAATACTTTAATTTTGGCTTTTCATTAGTACTTCCCTGCAAAATCTCATAAACACGAGAGTAAATTTGTTTTAAAATTACTAAGTTAAAATTCTTTTTGAAATGGTACAAAATAAATTCAAACTCATGTGCAGTCTACTCCTATTCTCATGCAGTGTATTTTTAAAAAAGAAATTGTCTGCTTACTTTAAAAAGTTCATATTCAGAAACAGAAATAAGATCCTTGACCTAGAATTCAAGAAATGTGATTCTGCTAAAATTCTATCTAAATCTAGACAAGTCGCAAACTCTGTAGAATTCCTTCTCTATAAAAATAAGAATTAAAGTTCTAACCTAGAAATCTCTGATGATCAAAGGAGATTATGCAAATATAGACAGTAATGTAACTATCAGAGGTTACACTACTTACAAGCTTTTAAATCTGATATTCCAAACTTGAAAAATATTTAAAAGGTTAGTCAAACCAGTATTGAGTCATTATGTTAAAATATTTTAATTATCTTTTCCTAAATTATCTATTTCCTAAATATAAACATAAAAGCTAATGGTACTTTAAATTTTACAAAGGAAAAATAGGAACAAAAATCTTTGTAATTATTACTATATACAGTATGATATACAGCTATGTAATTATTCCAAAAGAGTAAGTTATTTGAAAATGATAACGTTCTTTATGAAAATGAAAACTTAAACTAGGTATAACAGGGATTAAACAGTTGAGCCAGTGGGCTAGATTTGGACAGCAAAATAAACTGATTCACAACAGGGTAGCTTCAGTGAGAACCTAAACTCACCCACAAAACAGAGTGCCCAAAGAAGAGAAATTATTACTAGAAGGGGATGGTGGGGATAGACTACTAGAAAATATAACTTAGTTTTGTTGTTAATAAGTAATCATCTTTTTTTTTCTATTTAATGAGAAACTAAAACTCTTATGTTTGAAAGTGATGATAAACTTACAAAGACTCAATACTAATAAATTCAATACAATTCCATCTAGATCACACATGGCTATGAAGGAGGGAGAAAGAAAATTTCTGAGTCTTAGGAAGAATATATGGACTATATAGTTCTAAGGAGCTAGTATATACAACTGGATACCTAATTAAAATAACACCTACTACTAACTTGAATGCTAAAGATGCTTTATAAATTTATTCACTGCCTCATTTAAGGTTTTAACTTTCTTGGGAGACAAGCAAAAAATGACAATCCTCATTGAATGAAATAGAAAAATGGGAAATAAATGCATCACGAGCCTCATCAGTCTAATGTACAAAAACAGAACTAAAGGCTGTCTCTTTTACCTCTTAAGGGTATTTTCTGATGAAAAGGAGAGCGATCTGGCTGTCTGCACGATATAATATGATGGCCAGCAGTTGTCCCTGCAATCTTTTCTGCATAACCAGAGAAAAGCACAGGAAAGCATAAGCCTCATATACAGGTTTCTAAACTAGACAATAATCAAGATGTGATGATATAATAATCAGCATCCACCCTGCAATACAATTATGTCTGAGTCTTCCTTACAAAAAGAATATTCTCAGACTGTGACATACCAGAATCATCCATCACTGCAATAGCTTGCTCTGCTTTATGTTGCAGAGCTAGTAGTGCAGCCTGCCGTCCCTGGAGAGCTCTCAGTTGCTCCTGCTGTTGTAACATTCTTTTTAATAAATCATGTTGCTTCTTCAAATTTTCTATCTCTTCCATAGGCTCCTGCTGAGGATCTCTGGCCTGGAAAATTAGACCAACAATACTTGTAGCTGAGTATTAAAATCCATGTTGCTGTTTCAACTATCAATAGCAAAGGACATACATCAGTAACAAATTATTAAATATACAACCCTAGATATAGTTTTAGTATATATGAAGAAAAAACAGTAAGAATAGAATGATGACACAGAGATATAGCCTGCCACTTAAGAGTTAGGCAATTTCACAGTAGAACGCTCTAAGCAATGGCTTAGCAGAAATAGGAATGAACAAAAGTAAAAGAAAAAGACATACAAAACATCAACAGAAAGGCCAAGAGGGACACACACACACACTCACACCCCGAAGAATCTAGGCCCCTGAAGTAGGAGCACATTATGCTGGATTAATGATCTGAAAGTCTTTTTTAAAAGAGACTTGAAGTAATACTTATAAACAACAACAAAACCTAGAAAGAAGGCAAGCCTACTGTTTCTAACAAAGGACTGAAAATTTTAAAACATATTTTTTATTTGATAATCTTATGTAAAAAGATTTTAACTGCATCACATTATCAGGCATATAAAAAAACAAAAATTTATATTCTGTATCAAAGGCATCATTATTTTCCTCTTAAATTATGTTCATTCAGTCGAGTCTGATGACATAAAATGGAAGTAAATACTTTCAAATTCCCCCAAAATGGGAGGAGGTTATCAACTAGTCTAAAAGTAAAGGGATGAATTAAGTAAGTGCCACTTGCAAAAATGATAAAGTTTTAAGTGTTAATCTTCAAACTATTCAAAATGTAACCCAACAAGAAAACAGAAAAGCAAAGCAGGGACAAATTTAAATACATCCTGGAAACAATATATTACAGGCTAAATTATACATTGAAATGTGTACCCTAACTGTATTTTTCATCACTGATTTACTGTTTAAAAAATGTTTTAAAAGTTCAATGATTTTACCTAATATTCACATAAACTATTCCATCTTTGTTTCACTAGGTCAATTTATAATTTGCATTGTTTTTATGTCAATTTTAAATAAATTACTAAGGAGAGCAAAGAAGTTCAAAGATTTCTTTTGATAGTAAATGCACTGGTCTACACCTTCCTAGGCACATTTGATTCCTAGAGAAATTATGGAGCATACAGATGGGCTCAAGAGAAACTCCCTTCTGTACGACATCCTTTACCAGTACTATATAAAAATATCTTTATCTCCCCAAATAGAACTCATCAGTATTGTGAATAAGCATGAGTAATTGTGATATTTTACACTGTGACTTGGAAATCAATAAAATTAATAAGTAAACAAATAAGTACATGGCAGAGAGTTAAATATTCAAGAAAGTTATGATCAGATAGGAAGTAAAATACAATTAGATTATTTCATGTAAACTATACATGGTCAGTGCCATATTTATCCTACACTATCTCTCTACTTCATAAGCATGGGAAGGAAATAGCCTACCTGGATCCTGGTAAGCCAATATTTATTAGAGGTTTTTCTGTAGTCTTGAACCCCTAATAAACTGAAACTTTTAACAATTAAGTACTGTTTATTCCATTCTCTCCTGTAAGGGAAGTTATCTTGTAAATATTTACATCCATTTCTGTGGAAATTCATCCTAGTCTGGCTTATTTCCAGACAGTTTCCTTTTTTAAGAAAAAAAAAATTTGAAGGGTAGGGATAATTATCAACAGGTAGCCCTCTCAGAATGCAGCAAAAATAATTTTACAATGATTTCATCAAACTCAGTGGTAAAATGTAAAGCCAAACCAAATAGGTACAGATATCAATGGAATGACTAAAGAAAATCTCTCCAGGTTCATTAAATACTCCTCTAAAATATAAATTATAATTAGGAGAAAAAAATACGCAAATAAGAAAAAAAACCATATTTAAGTTCCTTAATCCTTATTAGTTACAAAACTGTGATAACCTTATTATAAAGAATTCTAAGCTATTAAACACAATTATCTTCAAATTTTTCACTAATCCAAAAATGAATTCTCAACGATTTTCAAAATTAGTGAAGTATTATTACTTAATAACTTACATTCATATAAGTAACATTTCAGACTGATGCTCAGAAAAACTAAGCCAATGGATGGGAGGAGAGCCTATGACCAAATATATACAAAGAGAAGATGAGAAAATAAAAATATCTAGGTAGAAGTAAGAACATACCAAGAAGAGGGCACCTGGAATAGAAATCCAAAAAGGATGCTAGGTGTATATTCATTCTTCAAACACGTACTTTTATTAGTTGTTTTTTTCTTTATTAAACACGTATTTTTATTTGAACTTTTTTTGAGTCACTTTCACCAACTAGAATTTTAGTTTATAGATTAAAAAAATAACTTAGGCATCAAATCTTGAGTTGCATATATGTAATAGTCCCACTTCAGAGAACACTCAATCTTCATTTCCTCTACTCAACTGAGGATCCCCTAGTAATTATTCATGGATCCAAATGTATTTTTACAGCTTCAGATACTTATGTACTTCACTTCCTTCATGTGAAGGGTGAGGAACTATATGCCCAGAGAAGATAAAGCTGTGACTTATCCAATGTCACAGTTATGAGAAATCAGGTTCTTAGGCTCTAGCATTCTTCACGTCATACTGTCTGCTTCAAATTACATGCTTGGATTCTAAACACAAAAGTGAAAGATACCATGTCTGAAGAAGCATAGCTGGTTTGGAAGACAGGGCAAGCTCAAAGGAAATAACTAGTAACGATGAAAATAATGGTAAAACAAAGGTACATGCTACAAAGAAAGCTTATAAATTTCAAGAGGTGAGATTAAATGGGAAGGTCATGAGCAAAGGAAAACAATGAGGGTATGGCTACTCAAAGAGGCTTTCTTTTGTAAAATTATGCAAGATGTTGTCATGTCTTGAAATAAAGTTGAATGTGTGCGTGGTAGGCAGCTCTAGAATATCAATCATCTCATATCATGTGTAAGTCTCAAGGTTGTTTTCAACTCTGAATCTCATGTAAGACCTCAACTGTTTTCTCCACTCTCCTAACAGAATACTACATTTTGAAAAGATTCTATGGAGAAAATGGGGGTGGGGTGGTGAGAATAATAGGTCCTGCATAGTACCGAAAAAATAAACACAGGTGGTGGGAATTAAGATTTTTTTTTCCTGAAGAAATTAAAATGATTTTGCAAATGGAGTACCAACAAAACAATAATGAGATAGCCGTAAGAACTGAGATTAAAGAAAGTCAAACTGGAATAAACTCCAAGAAGTGAATGCAAGAAAGAATAATATTTATTTATAAGGATATTATTCAAAGAAACAGAAAAACAGAAAAGTGGTTTTTAAATTATATGTAATGCCTTAGGAAAAAAAAACTGGCGGATAGCGTATTAACTGTTAACTCTTAAATTTTGCTCATCATGATTCAGCAGGATTAAAGCAGAAAAACAAAATTCCAAAGGCTATCTATTATTTAATTGCTCTTCTCCAATGCTACTAGTTTTTAAAATAATCAGCTACTTTATTTACTCTTCTGTTGAACTGGGGCACCTTTTACTTGCTATTTTATGTAATAAGAGTCCCATAACTAATTTCAAACCGTGTTCTCAAATTCTTGTAGGAACCGGAAAAAATAAACAATAAAAAACTGCCAAAATATCTAGAGGTTTAAGTTTTTTTGAGACAGAGTCTTGCTCTGTTGCCAGACACCAGGCTGGAGTGCAGTGACACGATCTCGGCTCACTGCAATTTCTGCCTTCTGGGTTCAAGCAATTCTCCTGCCTCAGACTCCAGAGTAGCTGGGACTCCAGGTGCATGCCACCATGCCCAGCTAATTTTTGTATTTTTTAGTAGAGATGGCGTTTCACCATATTGGCAAGGATGGTCTCGATCCCTTGACCTCGTGTTCCGCCCGCCTCGGCCTCCCAAAGTGCTGAAAGAGGTTAGGTTTTATCATTTATAAACAGTCACAGACACCCCCAACCCCCCCAAAAAAAAACCCATAAAACAGCTACAAAATGGGAAAGTGTAATCCTAGGTAATAAACCAGTAATAAAACATACAAAATTAAGTCTTACCTATACTCAATTACTAAAATAGTACTTTCCTCTTGCCAACAGATATGAGCACTTTTATAAATACTTTTGTTCAAACTCTTTAAAGTGGAACTACAAATAGTTGTCTTTAAATCTATCTAGAATGCCATTATGCAAATCACGGAAAATTTTAAAACCATTTAAAAGAAACACTGCAGAAAAACCCAGCAAAAACAGTAGCAACCAAGTCAACTGGATTTTTTTTTAAAAAGCAAATAAAAGGAGTTTCCAAAAACAACAAAAACATAAACCAAAAAATCCAGTATTAAAGAATACCATCTAAATTTATTTATTTTATTATTTTTTTATGTAATCTCACTCTGTCACCCACACTGGAGTGGAGTGGCACAATCCTGGCTTACTGCAACCTCTGTCTCCTGGGTTCAAGCAATTCTCCTGCCTCAGCCTCCTGAATAGCTGGGATTACAGATGTGCGCCACCACGCCAGCTAATTTTTGTATTTTTAGTACAGATGGGGTTCTATGTTGGCCAGGCTGGTTCCGAAGCCCTGTGACCTCAGGTGATCCACCTGCCTCTGCCTCTGCCTCTGCCTCCCAGAATGCTAGGATTACAGGTGTGAGCCGCTGCGCCCAGCCTCATCTAAATTTATAAACAAAAATATCAGAATCACAGGTCAACTGACATGTTACTAATTGTGCCCGAAATTTAAAAAAAAAAAAAAGGGAATTACATTTCGAAACCTTTGTTAATGTAAACTAAAAACAGCTGTCAGATATAACCCATGGAGAGGTATATAAGAAAGTTTCAAGAAAAACACTAAGGGCTAGAATTTTACTAACGCAAATTACAGTATGATGACCATATTAAAAATTAATATGCAAGAATAATAGCAAGAACAGAAAAGCAAATAAAGACGAGGAAATATGAACAAAAGAAGTACTCATTTAGAGACTTCCTTGTAAAGTATACCTGTGAAGGAAATCCATGTTTTCGGCTATATTTCCTATTAGGCCTCAGTTCCCTGTCATTTTGAGGAGGTCTGTCACCTTTCCCTTTTCAACTTGTACGTTACATCAATATCTGAAACCTGTTCCTGTGAAGCTGAATCCCTAGTTTGTCCTCAATGCACGGCCGAATTCTCAGACTAAAAGATGCCTCCTCCTTTATTAAATAGTGTAGCATATTAATATCTTAACAAAAACTCGTTTAACATATAAACCAGCCTTGTAAAACAATTTAAAAAGTACCAGTCCACCTTTTTAAAAAATTAAAATTGATCCACATCCCCCTCCGAGTGGCAATAAACTAAGTCATTTAAGTTTTCTGTAGACTGGAATGCTGCTTACGGTAAATAAGCAAGTACCACATCCTACGCAATTTCCAAACTATACAACTATTAAAGCACATTTTTAACATTTATTCTGCTACACGTTATTAGTCAACCTTCATGTCATGATTTTATATTATGAAATAAATTGTCATCACAAGGAACACTTAAATTACAATAAATCTATACAAGTTCCCACACCTCCATGGCAGAATTCCTTTGCCCACATAGTCCCAATCCTTCCATTTCTGCTGGAATGTAAGAAAGAAATTATTCCTAGCACCAGTGTAAATAGAAAAACAATTTCCCCACAGTAAAATCCATTCTTCAACAACTGTTTGGATCAGGCTCTCTAAGTATCTCCTGTTGAAAATAATGTAGAGAAAAGAAATTCAAATTGCCTCTTCAAATTAGGAAGGGCAGGGAAGAAAAAGGAGACAGATAAGAACCATGCAGGTCAACACTAACAGGAAATAAACCTTCAAACTCCTAATGCTGAATGGCATTTTGAACACCTTAAAACCAGAAGAGATACATGGTTATCCTCTCAAAACAAAAGCTTTACTAGTCTGTAATAGATACTAAAGTTTAATAATGCATGGTTATAGGCACATATGTATAAAATGCCTAAAAACACCCCAGTTATGAAACATACTAAGTTTGCTTTATGTTTCCTCAAAGTTCTGTAAATTCCTATTTTTCAGAAAACCAGTACTTCAACAAATTTCATTTTGACAAGTCAGAAATTATAGCACTTTTCTCATTGTGAATAAATCACAATATAAATGCTATCTTGCCCCATTTACTAGTCTTTACCTCAATTTTTCAGTCATCTACTTTTGCTACAGTACTAGGATAGAGCCCTAGAAATGGAAAACTCTAATATCCCTAAGGAGTCCTCAGTGGCAAATGAACTTGGCAATTTCCAAAAGACTATATGCTAAGTAATCACTAACGTTGCCTATAGTCCTTAATTCCACAATCAATTTTAACTTGCTTAATGCTTCTTAAAATTAGTGAAGCTTTGCTGAACAAAACAAACTACAAAAACGTTTCTATAAACTGAGTATCAAAAATTACCAGATTTTCAAATCAATCATTAAAAGTATTTTCAGGATTAATAAATAAAACTTTTAACTTCTGTGTTTAAACACAGAATAATACACACAGCATTAACAATTTGAGGGTTTCTTTCCTGGAATACACTTTTCATTAGGAAACAACTATAAAATAACATCTTGAAAACTGGGGAAAAAGTTTAAACCTTCATTTCCAGCCCTTTAATTACCAAAAAGCCGCTTACCGTGGTATCTGAAGCCTCAGACTGCACATCTATGTTTAGCGATGTGCTCTCAGCTACAGAACCAGATTCCACAGCTGAATCTATAGTCCGAACATCCTCCTCCTCATTTTCTCTAGCCTGAAATATTTTAGTGGTATAAATCATACAACTATTAAAATGGGCAATAAAATGTTATAATGGATGGCACGATTTTTTGAAAATATGTTAACTCCTCTGGGGTGGCATCAGAATGTCATCAGTATATATATACTGAGATGCTACAAAAATAACTCCATACATTATTTTAAAAGTCTAATACTTACAAGAATTTTTTTAAGAAATCTCATATATGACTTCTCTTGTTCTTTAAGGTGACCTATTAGATGAGTAAGGCGCTCAACATTAGCAGACCTCTCATTTTTCTCCACAAGATCTTCCCGCATGGAAGTAGCTTTAGTAATATAATCACGAATTTGAACAAGCCTGCTTACAATCTGCAAGGGAAATATTAAAAAAAAAAAAGTACACAATATATACAACTGAGCTTAATTAGTTCAATAGCAAGTTTTACAAATTTTTATTTCGAAGATAACCAAAGATAATTGGATTATTGTAAGAATTAATACTTGCAAAGAAATCTAAATCAAACTTAGCTTTTAATCAAAATATAACTGGTAATACTAAAAACTCCGATCACTGTCATTTTCAAAATAAATTTTAAAATCTTAATCTACAGTATCAGAAAAATTACTTCTACAACTGCATACCAAAATATTTTATATAAGTTTTCCTAATGTTTACACACTGTTATAAATTAATTAAATGTATTGCAACAAATACTTTTGCAACTACTTTTCAAAAGAATTATACTGTCATTTAAAAAAATTCTTACAAAAATATATTAATCACTTTGCTTCCAATCCTCCTCTACTAAAAACTGGCAATATGGTATTTCATAAATAAACAGAAGTTTTAATTAACCTGAGTATGCCATTTCTAAAATTATTTTGGATAAACAGAAATTTACTCAATTTTTTTTTTGAGACGGAGTTTCGCTCGTTACCCAGGCTGGAGTGCAATGGCGTGATCTCAGCTCACCGCAACCTCCGCCTCCTGGGTTCAGGCAATTCTCCTGCCTCAGCCTCCTGAGTAGCTGGGATTACAGGCACGCG
>CAUYOR010005454.1:0-35308 GCA_963573925.1 Callimico goeldii | reverse complement strand
CGAGACCATCCTGGTCAACATGGTGAAACCCCGTCTCTACTAAAGATACAAAAAATTAGGTGGGCATGGTGGCGCGTGCCTGTAATCCCAGCTACTCGGGAGGCTGAGGCAGGAGAATTGCCTGAACCCAGGAGGCGGAGGTTGCAGTGAGCCGAGATCGCGCCATTGCACTCCAGCCTGCGTAACGAGAGTGAAACTCCGTCTCAAAAAAAAAAAGTGAGAATCATTTAACGCAATGCCTCCTAAACATTAACGTGTGTAGGAATCACACGGAGAACTTGTTAAAAGTGCACACATCCCTCCCTATTCAGTAGATCTGGGGATTAGTCTATTAAGCATTTCTAATATGCTCCCACGTGACGCTGCTGTCCTGACACACACCGAGTGGCAAAAATCGAAACTGCACATAGAAACAAAGTAAAGTTACATGTCATATGTTTTTCACCATGCAATTAAAATACTAGGAAGTGTGATGGTAATTTTGACCTTTAGAACACAAAAATGGGACCCAAATGTGGGAGAGAACCGTATAAGGCTTTCGGTCATGGTCAGGCTTCTGTATTTAAGGTATAATTGAGTCTACCTTTATAGTAGCTCCTTTCCCTTGGGAACTGCTCGGTCGAAGATAAATAAGCAAAACAGACATATGTGTCGCCTAACAGCAAATAAAAAGATTATTGAGCCAGTTGATAGTGACTCAGTAAAATTCTGCTTGTCATCGGGAAACAAGAGTCGGTGCCCTTGAAGTTTAGGGTGCAGCGAAAGTAAACCCATAATTGGGGTGGAGGTTGGAGAGAGGACCGGGAGACTCAGGTGTCGATCAGGAGCCAGCTAATTGAGCTGGAAAGATGTTTCTGGACCAAACCGAGGGTCCTGCTGCCGTTTCTCATGGCCCAATAATGAGATGCAGATGAACCTGGGAGGAAGGCAATTTTTATTTCTGTAACAGTTTCAAGGAGAACACCTGGAAAACATCACCAGACCAACTCAAAATTACAAAGTTTGCAAAACTTATATATCTTCTCATTTTATGTCTACGTGTAAGTGTGCGTTCATCTAAAGATATAAGTGATTAACTTCTCATTTATAACAGATCTAAGTCCTGAAGACCTTCCTCTGGGCCTCAGTAAATTTACTTAATCTAAGTGGGTCCAGGTGCTGGGGTGATTACTCTTGTCTCCTGCTAATCACGGAGGTTAAGGGAGTTCTTTTGAACCCCCAATACACTTGTTTGTGGAAGCCTGGGGAGTTTCTTTAGACCCCCAGTAAAACTTTTAAATCGTAAACGAGTCCTGTTAAGAATTTCTTCGTCATCTTGTCATGATTTAAGGCCCAGGAAAGGCCTGGGCACAGCTCTGGGTCAGCTTTTGTTATATCTTAGCCTTTGTAGAAGGGTACTGGCTTCCTCAGCTTTTAATATTTGACTTAACCACACAGAGTGCTGAAACAGTTGTTACGGAGGCCTGTGTTACACCTGGTTTGCCACACAGGGTCCTGTTGTGCTCCTCTGGGAATTTTATTGCCTGGATGTTATTTGACATTTACCTTTTAACAGTTAATGTTAGAAAGTCCATGTTATGGCCGGGTGCTCACACCTGTAATCCCAGCACTTTGGGAGGCAGAGGCGAGCGGATCACCTGAGGTCAGGAGTTCGAGACCAGCCTGACTAACATGGTGAAACCCGGTCTCTACTTAAACAAGTTAATTGGGGGTGGTGGCACACACCTGTAATCCCTGCTACTCAGGAAGCTGAAGCAGGAGAATCGCTTGAATTTGAGGGGTGGAGGTTACAGTGAGCCGAGATTGAGTCACTGCCCTCCAGTCTGGGCCACATGGAGACTCCATCTCAAAAAAGTCTGTGTTATTTGATGGGTTTTATATTCTTGATTCATTTCAGCAAAAACCGTTGCTTCCTGTTGTTGCAAGGATCTGATTGTTAGATAGTATCAAGCTACTGAAGTAGGTTGACCCGAAAGATTTTTTGGAGACTTGGCTATGAAGAATTTTATGAACTAACTTAGGTTGCCTTTCTTTTAGGGAACTGAGATTGTGGGATTGTGCAAAAAAGTTATTTTAGGTTCCCTTATGGTTAAATATTTACTGAAGAGGGAAGATGGCTTCTTCCACAACAAAATTTATATTCTCCGTTTGTAATCTAAAAGTGTTTTAGCTGATTTGCTATTAGGAAAAGGAACTTATTTCCATTGGACTCAGAATGATATTTCGTGTGTGTGTGTTTATTTTCCCCATCTACCCAGTCTGCAGACATACAACCTCTGAGCTAGACCACGGCTTGATTGTTTTTTACTTGTCATGGGTTGGACATTTAAGAACACCAAGGAATAGAAATTAGTTGAAAATGTTCACTTGACCCTCATTGCCTATTAAATTGCGGTTCGCTTTCTGTCTGAAAGTGCAAACTTCAATTTTCAGGAGGGCCTATGTGCCAGAACCGGCATTGCTTCCTTAGTCACTGGAAACAGAAAACTGTAACAGACGTGTTGCCTCCAGCCTTACAGAGGAGAACAATCCACAGCCAGAGTCAGGACACCCTTCCTTCCCAGTGAAGTGAGGAAGTGAGAGTGGTGTTCTGGCCTTTGAAAAACATTTGTTACTGCTTTTCTAGGCACTGAAATTTTAGCTCCCCAGTGCAATCTATGTATAATCTAGATTTCTAATTTTTTTTATTTGGAAAACAAAACTTTGCCTTCTCAATGTATTTATGGTGGTAAAATCAGCTAAGTGACAAGGAAATGGGATACTTAAACCATGGGACTTTAGGGAAACAATCCTTCACCATTACTAACTTCACCTGTACAAATATGCAGGTATTTTACCGGATAGAGAATAGAGACTTTGGGCTTCTCTTACTTAAGAGTAATTCTCAGAATCTATTATTTCTGAGAGAATAAGATTCATAAGAAGGAGTATTCATTGTATAGTTGTACAAGGAAGATCACAGGCTACATTTGTAGTTTAAGAATTTATAATTGAAGAACTGCCATTACAATATACAACCGTGCTGTAAGCTGCAGAGCGTTACTGAAATGTAAGCTTGTATCGTTGTTGTAGATCTGAGATACTGGTCAGAACCCAGAATTTCCTAACCCTTGCATGTTACAACGCATGAAGCTAAACTGTATAGGACTTGAAAATTGATAAGACTTAAAAAAAGACAGGTCCCTTCCTTCGTGGAAGTTAAATTCTAATAGGATTCCTACTGCCCCATCTAGCCATGCAGTATTTCAGATCAGTAATAACTCTTGGCTGGTTGAAGGTTTGACTGGATGGTGCATATCCTCCAATGGAACCAACAGGGTCCACAGCTCTAGCTACATAAATAATCTTCCTGCTACAAATAAAGAGTTATGAATTGGACTCTCTATATGTTATGTGGCTACTGTGGAAGTTGGGAAGATTGATTAGATGAATGTCAGGTTTCACAATGTGTTCTCTCATTAGGGTGTCAATGAGAAGGAACTATTCATTAGAACAGCTAACTTTCTAAGGAGTAAGAGCACTGTCCTCACAGATCCCTGGGGCAGAACATGGTACTATTTCTTGATGGAGGGCCGTAGAGTGGGAGGCAGTGGATTGAGGGTCACTCCCTCCTCCTTTGTCAAGTATGTGCTTTGGCACTCTGACTACTTCTAGGTGAAGTGTGGGAACTGCAGTTATGTCCTCCATGGTCAATTTCATTCCTGAAAAGGCCATAGGTCTCAAACAGTAACCGGAAAACAAAAAGCCAGACTCAGTGATTTCCCATACATGCTGTTGGCGGGAGTGTAAATTAGTTCAATCATTGTGAAACGGCGTGTGGCAGGTGACAATTCCTCAAATAACTAAAAACAGAAATACCATTTAACCCACCAATCCCATCACTGGGTATATACCCAGAGGAACGTAAATTATTCTGCCATAAAGACACATGTAAGTGAATGTTCATTACAGCACTGTTCACAATAGCAAAGACATGGAATCAACCTAAAGGCCCATTAGTGACAGATTGGATAAAGAGAATGTGGTACATAAACACCAAGGAATACTATGCAGCCATAAAAAAGAATGAGATAATGTCTTTTGCAGAAACATGGATGGAGCTGGAGGCTGTTTTCCTCAGCGTACTATCACAGGAATAGAAAACCAACTACCACATGTTATCACTTATAAGTGGGAGCTTAGTTTGAACACAGGGATGCACACACACAGGGGAACAACAGACACTGGGACCTCCTGGAGGGTGGAGGGTAGGAAGAGAATGGGGTTAGTACCCGGGTGATAAAATAATCCGTACAATCCCCATGACATGAGTTTACCTATATAGCAAACCTGTACATGTACCCGTGAGCAGAAAATAAAAGTTAAAAAAAAAATCTAGTTATGATCTCAGGGAATATAGATCATCAGACTATCAAATAAAATTATTCCTGGTATCTCTTCCCGGGTGTTTTCAAGGAGGGAGGTCTACTATTAGTGAATGCTGAAAGCATCTTAAATCATCTTTCCCATCTTGTTCGCTCTCTGCATTCCTCACAATGTACCATCCATTCTTCTAGAAAATTTTTCCTTCCACTATGAAGTCTGAAGTCTAACGCATAAACCACGTGAAGCTTTCCCATCTTTCACTGCCCTGATGCCCTCAGCATGTATCCTACCCTTTCTCCTTACAGTAAAACCTGGCTCTTTCTAACACAAATCCCTGGTCTTCACTTTTCCTGTTCTGCCTTCTTTGTTCACTGCTTTAGTTCTAAGCCATGGAATTCCAAAAGCCAAGTTAGCAAGGGAGGAGTTATCTTTTGTGAGTTGTGGAGGGGGAAAAACGGGGGGTATTCACATTCTCATAGTATTTTCTTGTTACAACTGTACAAGACATCATCCAGCAGCTTGGAGAAATACATGGTTCACTAAGATGTTTTATCCAAGAACCAATGTGACTATTTAGATGATTTACAGTGAAATTAGTTAGAATAGAAATTACTGTAGAATTGCTACAGGTCACAATATGAGAGAATAATTAGCAAATTAATTAATCGGATGTTGTTCTATAGCTAGTATTTGTTTTCGAGATTTTTGTGAAGTACTTTTCCTTTCTGAGAGTCATTGTAAAGCTTTGTATGAGCCCGGTGATGCTGAATACTCACTTTAATAGCATCCAGAAAACTGCAGTGCTTTGAAAGATGGAATGAGAAACTGACCTAAAATAAGGAAAAGCTGGAAAGAATGTCATACATTTGCATCTTTTTCAAATTCATATGCTAACTGGAGCTGACCAATGTTAAATAATTTCAGAAAGTATCTTTGCTAGGCCTATTCTGACCAGGAAATAAAATCGTTTGAATGAGTTCACCACCTTACATGGATAGTCTTTGGGGAAAAAATAAAATGGTTTTTAAGGAGCCTGCACTAGCTCCTAGCAAATTCTATCACATTATTTTTTAAAACATGTCTTTTACTTATATGTAGTAACAGATTTGTATTATATGTGCTAAAATAATGTATTGATGAGATTATATTGTCTTTCTTGTATTACTAGAGGAGCATCTTTCAAACTTTTTTCTCTTTTTCTCCCTTTATTTTACTTTTTCTCTTTTCTTTCTCCTTTCTTTCTCTCTCCCTTTTTTTTTTTTCTTTTGAGACACAGTCTTGCTCTGTTACCCAGACTGGAATGCAATGGCATGATCTCGGCTCACTGCATCCTCTGCCTCATGAATTCAAGCAGTTCTCCTGCCTCAGCCTCCCAAGTAGCTGAGATTACAGGCATGCATTACCACACCCGCCTAATTGTGTATTTTTAGTAGAGATGGGGTTTCACCATGATGGCAAGGCTGGTCTCGAACTCCTGACCTCAAGTAATCTACCTGCCTCAGTCTCCCAAAGTGCTGGGATTACATGTGTGAGCCACCTCGCCTGGCCTATTTCCTTTCAATGAAACACAGGTTACAATGTGAGAAGTAGATTGGAGAGTGGACAGGGAGACCAGTTTGGAGTATGTTTCAGTAGTTCAAATAAGATGCCATCTTAAACTAAGGCATTGAGGGAGATAGTGGGAAGTAAATGACTGGTTTAAGAGACTTAGGTCATACAATGAAGAAAACTTGGCAATAGATTGATAATGGGGATTTTGGGAAAAGGATGAGTCCAAGATGACTTCTGCTTTTAGGGTGGTTTAACTGGACAGTGGTGCCTTTCACTGGGATGGGAAATGCTGGAGGAATGCTGGGGTGGCACACGGGGCCAGGGGCCTGAGTTCTGCACTCACTAATGGGATTTTGCTTGTCTTACTCTATTAAGATCCATATTATGCCAGGCATGGTGGCTCACACCTGTGATCCCAGCACTTTGGGAGGCTGAGGCGGGCGGATCATGAGGTCAGTAGATCCAGACCAGCGTGGCCAACATGGTGAAAGCCTGTCTGTACTAAAAATGCAAAAATTAGCTGGGCATGGTGACGAGTGCCTGTATTCCCAAATACTTGGGAGGCTGAGGCAGGAGAATCACTTGAACCTGGGAGGCTGGTGGTGCCATCTTGGCTCACTGCAACCTCCGCCTCTAGCCTGACGATGAAGTGAGACTCTGTCTAGAAAAAAAAAAAAGAAATCTGTATCATACCATAAATATATCTGTCTTTTGGAGATAGATAATAGTATATGTATGTAGTTCGGTTGAATATATGTATATATATGCTGGGTATGCTATCCATAGAACTATGCATAATATGCATACTATGCCGTGTGTGTGTGTGTGTGTGTGTGTACTATCATATATATTCGATAGAACTATATTTACATACTATGTCATATATATGCAGTAGAACTAGATATATAGGGTATAATATGCATAGGACTCTATATATAATATTTTACAATATATATTACACTATATATATATATATATATTTCTACTGAAGTATGCACCAGCAGCCAGCATGTAGTCTTCATAGTCTACTGATGCCCCATCAGTTTGATAAGAGAGAAACTTATCTTTTTCTCTCCCCTCTTGCTAATGTCACCTCCTCCCTGATTCTCATATGATCATGCTACTTCACTGAAGCACTCTCGTCACTCCCTTTAGTGCCTGGAGTGTTGCTTTCTTACGTGCTATGGAAGTAGAGTTCCTTTTCCTCCAGTGAATAAACTACATCCCAAGGACCTCAGCCTTTGCTTCCCCAATGAATAATTCTCAGATGGAAAATAAAACAGCACCATTCTATGAGAGTCTTAAGAGGGACAGGTTGGCATACTCAACAAATATTGTCTGATGGGGAATAACTGCCAGATTTATCATCTCAGGGTGTTGGTGGCTGTTATTTTAATTCAGTTTAAATTTCGAATAGCTCATTGATTCATAGGAATCTTATTTTGCCTGGCAGAAAAATGGTATACAGTGAAGGGTAATGCTGCTTCCAACCTCTGCCCCCAGGTAACACTAATCCTTTCTCCAGAGAAAAATACCTGGTTCTCTCTGGGTCTGGGTCTTAACTCTGTATCTTCTCCCAGTCATAAAATACAGTATCTCTAATTTATAGAAAATGACTATCTCATACCAAGGGAATACTTACTGTAACACCTTTAGTAGGGAACAATATCGGATAATCTCAAAGCAAGGTGTTAAAGCAAACTAGATGTGGTCTGGGAAGGACTCTGTACGTCTGCCTTTGAGTCCTTGTGGATGAACTGTAACCTCGCTTAATAGACAGGATTGAAAACCTAACTTGGGAGTGTGTGCCTGCAGCAATAGCAGAGTCTTGGCTAATCCCAGCAGCTGTACTTCAACCACTCAGACTGCTCAGTGTTTAAGGCAGACGCCAACCTGTAACCAATCCAGCTGTGTCTGTACCTCACTGCTGATTTCCTTACATCATTTCCCTTTGCTTTGTCTATAAATCTTCTTCCACCACATGACTCTGCTACAATCTCTGTGAATCTCCTGTGATTCTCGGGGCTGCCTGACTGTGAATCATTCATTGCTCAATTAAACTTCCTGAAACTTCAGTCAGCTCGAGTTTTTCTTTTATCAAAGGGAAGAAAGAAAGTAATGTAGATTGCCTCTAGGCACCAGCCACCGTGCTGGACACTTTCTAAATGTACATTTTAAAAGAACAATTCCTTTTTTTAAATTTTTGTGGGTATATACATAGATGTATATATTTATGGGGTACGTGATATACCAAAATATTCTCTTTCTCATCTATGTTGAAGAGCTGTCATTCACCCCAGGAGGCAGTGTGGAATAAGTTACTGTGCACCTGGGACCTCAACCCATTGTATATGAAGCCTCGATTTGAAAGGGCCATAACCTTTGTACAGAATTGCTGCCCCATCGGAAGTCCATAGGAACACAGCCCAGAACAACCTGAAGTCTGAGAAGTGAGATTTGTGGAGCCTCAGAAAAGGAGTTATTCATTGTCACTGAATTGGTCCTTCTCTGCAACAGAGTCATTTATGAGATGGGGGCAATCATAGAAAGCAGTGGCTTTTAAAAAACATTTTAGCTGCCAAAAATTTCATTCCAATTCTCTGGAAGAGTGCTGTCATACCAAGTGTAATTCACCAGCCCAGTGCCTTTCTGGAAGTTAGGAAATTGGAGGGAGTTGCTTTTGTACAAATGAATAAACACCACCAAGATGAGCCTACCGGCTTGTCCGGAGTTGAGCCTGATATGATCAGACATCTAGAGCTTGTTCTGCTGGGTGTGTGTCCCAAAAAAGTCTCTTCTCTCTTCTCTCTCCTTTTTTTTTTTCTTTAAATACATAGATGATGCTGTGGTCTGAGGGGGTTTCAGGAAGGAAACAGGTATCTATCTTTTCTTGCCAACAGTTAGCAACAAATATGCCTTCTATGTACAGGGGTAGGGATTACAGGTCACTGTCATTGGCTTACGTGTGCAACTTGGGGTGATTGTTTTGTTAGCTATCCAGAAAATGTCCATCCCTCTTTTTCTTGGAGCAATTTACTTTTTCCCACATTTTGTGATTCGAGTGGGTCTGGCAGTGAAAGTGTGCTAAAAGATTAAATGAGACACCTGAGGACCGTACAGGAGAATTCTGTCCATTTCTTCCTCTGCTTGTCCAAGTGGTGAAGATGTGGTGCATAAGCTAAGTGTGGACAGTGGTACTCTTTCCTGGAATCTGACTCGTTAGAAGAGATGGCGATGCAGTGGTATCTCATTTTGCATTTATGGCGCCCTTCATGAGTTTTGAATCTGTGAATCTCCCGATATTACCTTGCAAATGCCTGTTTTTTTTCTTAAGTTAGCCAGTTACAGGTTTTCATTAGTCAGTTTCACAGTGCTGTAAGCAATTTCTCTGAGACTGGGTGATTTATAAAGGCAAGAGGTTTAATTGACTCACAGTTCCACATGGCTGGGAAAGCCTCAGGTTATGGCAGAAGGCAAAGGGGAAGCAAGCACCTTCTTCACAAGGCAGCAAGAGAGGGAAGTAAGCAAGAGCAGGGAGAACTGCCTCATGAAACCATCAGGTCTCAGGAGAACTCACTCACTCACCATCATGAGAACAGCATGGAGGGAACCGTCCCTGTGATCCAGTCACTTCCCTCCCTCAGCATGTGGGGATTACAATTCCAGAGGAGATTTAAGTGGATTCAGAGCCAAACCATATGAAGGTTCTATTGCGTGCAAGCACACGCCTACCAGATAATTCACTAAATGCTCTTCCAGGATGGATTTACACAATTTCTGGAAATAATTACGGAACACACACAGGAAAAGTGATGATAGTAAAATAACCCAAGGAGCATCTGGGTACTTCTATTGGGGATCCTGTGGCTGAGATAACTTGACTGAAAACCAGATTTCGCTAAGTAACTTCTAAAGCTTCCAATCCTGAAGGAAAAAAGTAAATGATAGGAGAGTTTAGAACATAATTTAAGAGATCTGCCTTTGCAGGAATTAACACAGGCAAGGAAAGACAAAGAATGCCACTGAATGGAGTTAAAAGAGAATAAAAGAAACAGAATTCTCTCTCAGCTTCATAAAATATAATTGAACCCAGTCACACTGGACAAGTCTTAAAATAACATGGGGTAAGATCACTTCTTTTCAATGTGATTAGGTTTTAGCCAGATAACATTCAGTATTTTAACATTTCATTGACTGTTAGAGAATATATATATATATATATTCTCTATGAATATTCTAAAATTCCTGCTTGTTCAGTTTAGGAGACAGGGATGTTTAAATGATTATGTAGCTAGTCTTCAGTGAGACCAAAGTTAATAAGGTATTTTTGTTTTGTTTTGTTTTCTGGCGTGGGAAGGATTACAAACCTGGATGCTAGCATTTAAAAGGCACAGGAGGCCAGGGCACCGAGGCTCACACCTGTAATCTCGACATTTTGGGAGGCCATGGTGGGTGGATCACCTGAAGTTAGAAGTTCAAGACCAACCTGGCTAACATGGTGAAACCCCGTCTCTACAAAACTGAGTGAGGTGGCACCCACCTATAATCCCAGCTACTTGGGAGGCTGAGGCAGGAGAATAGCTTGAACCCAGAAGGCAAAGGTTGCCATGAGCTGAGATCACACCATTGCTCTCCAGCCTGGGCAACAAGAGCAAAGCTCTGTCTGAAAATATAAGTAAAAAGAAAACATAAAAACACGGGAAAAATACTGACATAAGTTGCAGACTGGACTTACAGATGTTTCTCCTCAGCATGAGTGGAGGTGGCCATGCTGTTTCTCCAGATATGTAGTGCGATACAAGAGTGTTGGTTGGTGTCACGTATCAACATATAAAGTTATTTCATCAGTTTCCATAGGATGGAGCCTTTATGAGAAACTCAGTACCAACACAAAAAAATCATTCATTTTAAATTAATGAATGATTTTCAAGTAGAGACCCTATAGAATTCATTATTTTTCCTCCTGTTAGAATGAATGTCTCTGAATATTAAGAAGCTCCTCAAATTTGCGTTTTGTTTAGAAACTTGTTCAAAATGGGTGTTTCTCCTTTCAGACCAAACTAGGATATTCTAACAAGGTGAGAAAGAAAACTTAGAATGCAAAGTTCTGGTTCAGTGTTTCATTTTTTATTAATTTTTATTATTTATCGTTTTTTTGAGATGGAGTCTTGCTCTTATCACCCTGGCTGGAGTGCAATAGCCTGATCTTGGCTCACTGCAACCTCCACTTCCCAGGTTCAAGCAGTTCTCCTGCCACAACCTCCCGAGTAACTGGGATTACAGGCGCATGCCACCACCCCCAGCTAATTTTTTTGTGTACATTTAGTAGAGACAGGGTTTCACCATGTTAGCCAGGCTGTTCTCAAACTCCTGACCTCAAGGGATCCACCCATCTTGGCCTCCCAAAGTACTGGGATTACAGGCGTGAGCCACCGTGCCTGGCCTTGGTTCAGTTTTTAAAGCCTACATGTGGTCTAAATCTTTTAGGACGAGGTAGCCTTGTGTAGCCAGGCCCGTTGGAGGCTGGCCCTTCATTTGTGCACGTAAGTGGCATTTTCCTTGTGGACCTCCTGTTGTACTCCATTAGGTTTTGCATCCTGTAGTACCATAGAAGATGGAGCAGGTAGAAATGGTGGGGAGCACCTGAGTCCTTTGCTCATCCTGTCGGAGCAAAGATGTCCCTACAGGTCATGGCTGTCTTTCTTTGGGGACTGGGAGAGGAGGGAAGTAAACGAGGAATTTAAAATTTCCGACTTTTCCTCTTTTCTGTTAGATTTTTAAATAACGTTTTATTTCAGAAAAATGACTGTAGTCACGGCTAGCAGTCAAACAGCATTGACGTATATAAAGAAAACCATGAACATATTTTTACTCCCATTAAAAAAATGCTACCTACCTTTTTAGGCCTCACCTTTGTATGGCCAAATATGAGGTCACTATGACTTTTTTGGGGGAAAGGGGGACAGAGTCTTGTTCTGGCATCAGGCTGGAGTGTAGTGGCATAATCTTGGCTCACCACAACCTCCACCTCCTGGATTTTTGCCATTCTCCTGCCTCAGCCTCCCAAGTAGCTGGGGCTACAGGCACGCACCAACATGCCCAGCTAATTTTTTTCTTTTTAGTAGAGACTAGATTTCATCCTGTTAGCCAGGATGGTTTACATCTCTTGACCTCATGATCCACCAGCCTTGACCTCCCAAAGTGCTGCGATTAGAGACGTGAGCCACTGCATCTGGCCCACAATGACTTTGTATACCAAAGTTGTGATTGTGGGAAGAATCATTGGCTAATTACTAAAATGTATGCTTCTGCGGTTCTCTAGATAGTATCCAGTTCTTTCTGGCCGTCCCCAAAATGGCTGTATTCCATGAAACAACCCTCCCCCTTTCCAGCTTACAGGTGACCACATCCGTGTAACTGCCTTTAGAAGCTTCTTGTTGCAATTCCCATCTGTTACGGGTTTCTACGTGTCACCTCTGAATGCCCTCATGGCTCTAGTTTGGGGATCCCAGAGCCTTCTTAGGTTTTCTTTGGAGAAAGGGCCAACGGTTCCCTCCCCAGCTCTATGCTATGATCTGTCACCTGGTCTCTAAAGTAGCTTTGCTTGTGCTGAATCTCATTAAGTCTCTCTTTTATCTTCTGCATCTAAACCTCTCTCTCCACAGGTGGCTCAAAATCAATCTGAGGAACTGAGTAGGGGGTGGATGCAGTTCCTTTTCATTTTGAATTTCCTTATCACCTTTCCAATTCCCAAACTCTCTCACCCTATGGGAATCTTCTCCCCCTGTCCCTAGTTGTAACATCAAACCTCCCAGGCATGCCAATGGCGGCAGGCACCTGCAGAGATGGGGAGGATCCCTGATGAATGAGTAAAGGGAGGAGGCGCTGTTGATACCTTCTCTGCTTCCATCTGAGCTCAGCCAGCCCCTTACTATGTAATGAAGGGAGATAATGGTCCAGACTGGTTGCATTTCCTTCCTGAAGTTACCCAGCGAATTACGAACCAGACTTCGCTACTAACACTCTCATCGTGGCACCGGTGGTATCTGAGGGTCGGCTCAGTGATCCGCAGAAAGGGAAATTAGATTCAAACAAACATCACAACTTGTCCTGGAGTGAAAAGCAGATGTATAATTTCTCTCACTTGTCCCTACTGTATTTAATAGCCCACATAGGGAGCTTATTTCAAACCACAACAGCAGCACAGCAAACCAGCCAATGTTCTCAGATCTCATTGCACGATCAACGTGATCATAATGACTGTTATTTTATTCTTCGATGTAATAACACTAAGGGAAAAATGTGGGGGAAGGGAGGAGATTTCAAAGAGTCAGAAATGTCCTCTTCTGCTTTTCAAACTGAAAACAAAGTTCGTTAAGACCTAGCTCGTGATCTTGTCCTAAGTGTTTCCGTGTCTTTCTGTGACATTGTTTTCCAACCATTCATTCCGTCAATAATTTCTCTCTGTTAGGAGCCTGACACTGGGTGGTAGAAGCAGATGGGTGAACAAGGTAGGTGTGGTTTCTAGCTTCATGGGGCTTAGAGTCTAGTTGGGGACAGGCTTGATCAAATTAATCAATAATTACGATCTTTAGTATGTGCTCTCAAAGGAGGTTACACTGATGAGCATGATATATGTGAATCACAGAGATTCCCTCAAGCAAATGGCATTTAAGGACACAGCTGAATGACAGGTGGGGGACAACCAGGCTGGAGGGGAGGGGCTTCTCCAAGCACAGGAAGCAGTGTGTGGAAGGTCTTAGAGCTGAAGTGAAGTGAAAAAAGTCCTTCAGGCTGGAACCCTGGAGGAAGGGTGGAACTAGGGGTGAGGTTGGATGGCAGCAGCTCATCAAGGGGTTTGGCGTTATGTCCTGTTAGTGTTACTGGAAAGCGGTCCTGATCCAGACCCCAAGAGAGGGTGCTTGGACCTCGCACAGGCGAGAACTCAGGGTGAGTCCATAGAGTAAAATGAAAGCAAGTTTATTAAGAAAATACAGGAATGAACGAAATGCTATTCCTTAGGCAGAGCAGAGGCTGGACTGCTCGGCTGCTTGTCGGCATGGTTACTTCTTGATTATGTTCTAAAAAAGGGGGCAGATTATTCATGAGTTTTCCTGGAAAGGGGTAGGCAATTCCTGGTGAGGGTTCCTCCACTTTTTAGACCATATAGGGTAACTTTCTGATGTTGCCATGGCATTTGTAAACTGTCATGGCGCGAGTGGGGGTGTCTTTTCGCCTTTGAGTGCTTTTTTTTTTTTTTTTTTTTTGAGACGGTGTTTCGCTGTTGTTACCCAGGCTGGAGCGCAGTGGCGCGATCTCGGCTCAGTGCAACCTCCGCCTCCTGGGTTCAGGCAATTCTCCTGCCTCAGCCTCCTGAGTAGCTGGGATTACAGGTGTGTGCCACCATGCCCAGCTAATTTTTTGTATTTTTAGTAGAGACGGGGTTTCACCTTGTTGACCACGATGGTCTCGATCTCTTGACCTTGTGATCCACCCGCCTCGGCCTCCCAAAGTGCTGGGATTACAGTCGTGAGCCACCGCGCCCGGTCCTGCCCGGCCCTATAATTAGCGTGTAGTGAGGAATGAGGATGACCAGAGTTCACTCTGGTTGCCCTCTTGGATTTGGTGGGTTTTGGTCGGCTTCTTTACCACATGCTATTTTATCTACAAGGTCTTTGTCTTCTGGGAATGCAGCCCAGTAGGTCTCAGCCTCATTTTACCCAGCCCCTCTTCAAGATGGAGTCCCTCTGGTTCAAACATCTCTGACATTTGCAGTGGGAATCCATTAAAGGATGTTAAGGAGATGAGATTACCTGTCTAAGTTGTCACTGGAGCATCCCCTATGCCAGACATCGTGCCAGTCTATCCACACAGTATCTCATTTAATCCTTCTGTCATTTAAATCTTATTTTACCAACGAATAAAGTTGAAGCCAACCAATGACTTGCCCAAGGCTACCCACTTATGCCTTGCTGGGATTCCAGCCTGGACTGTTCAGCTCCAGGATGCACACTCTTAACCATTACAGGTTCTTCTTTCTGGTCCCCGGCGAGAACTCGGTTGTTAAGCCAAATCTCATTCTCTAACTCTAGCTACCTAATAGTTTGCTCTTAATAATTACTGTAGGGGGAAAAGCTTAATTCTCACAACTTTTATAAACACGGAGTGTCTGCCTATGGGTATATTTCAAAATATAATTTACTTCCGTTGAAGGACGGAAAGGACAGTCTCAAGAAGTTAAGTACTTGAAGACCTTTGTATCAAGAGTCTTAATACTAAGATTGGGAAATCCTTCGAGGAGGAGAGTTTCTTTCTGCCTATTACCCATTTGCAAATAATTGGCTGGGAGCAATGGCTCACGCCCATCCCAGCACTTTTGGAGGCTGAGACAGGAAGATTGCTTGAGCCCCGAAGTTTGAGACCAGCCTGTGCAACATGTAAAGACCCCGTTTCTACAGAATTTCTGGTTTTAGTTAGCTAGGTGTGGTGATGCTAGCTTGTAATCCAAGCTACTTGGGAAGCTGAGGTGAGAGGATTGTTTGAGTCCTGGAGTTCCAGACCGTAGTCAGCTGTGATCATGCCGTTGCACTCCAGCTTGGGCCACAGGGTGTGACCCCGTCTCAGTCAGTCAACAATCATTGTGTCATGTCTGGCTGCCTGTTGAAAAAGCCTTTTAGATGAATATCGGGTTTTGTTGTTACCAGACTGGCCCTAGTTTACCTTTAATTTTTTTTTTTTTTTTTAAGAGAATCGGGATCTTGCTCTGTTGCCCATGCTGCACTGCAGTGATACAATCCTAACTTACTGCAGTCTCCAACTCCTGGAGTCAAACATTCCTCCCAAGTAGTTTGAACTACAGGTGCATACCACAATGCCTAGCTGGTTGTTTTTTTTTTTTTTTTTTGAGACGGAGTTTTGCTCTTGTTGTCCAGGCTGGAGTGCAATGGTGGTATCTCGGCTCACTGCAACCTCCACCTCCTGGGTTCAGGCAATTCTCCTGCCTCAGCCTCCCGAGTAGATGGGATTGCAGGCACGCGCCACCATGCCCAGCTAATTTTTTGTATTTTTAGTAGAGACGGGGTTTCACCATGTTGACCAGGATGGTCTCAATCTCTTGACTTCGTGATCCACTTGCCTCGGCCTCCCAAAGTGCTGAGATGACAGGTGTGAGCCACTGTGCTCAGCCTCTTTCACAGTTTTTGTGGATCCCTGAGTTGGACTTCACATTTAGGTGACTGTGGATGTAAAACTGAAGTTCTGACCTTTGACACGGCAGCCTGCAGCCTGCTGAGTAAAGGCTGATCCCTTGACTGTCCACTTGATGGGATGCAAGGAACTTTGTTGCAGAGATTTTAAAGTGGAATCAGACACCCAGATAAAATACTTCTGACCACCTTAATCTTTCATATCTTCAAACACGGTTAACCAGAACCCGTCTTCCATGTATGGAGATCCTGCTTGACTGTCACCTGCACCTGTCATCTTTCTTTAGTGTCTCATAATAGAATTAATTCAGTTTTAAAATTAACTTTCAGCTGGGCACAGTGGCTCATACTTGTAATCCCAGCACTTTGGGAGGTAGAGGTCAGGAGTTCAAGACTAGCCTGGCCAGCATGGTGAAACCCTGCCTCTACTAAAAGTAAAAATTAACCAGGTGTGGTGGTGCATGCCTTTAATCCTAGCAACTCGGGAGGCTGAGGCAGGAGAATCGCTTGAAACCAGGAAGCAGATGTTACAGTGAGCTAATATCCCACCACTGCACTCCAGCCTGGGCAGCAGAGCTAGACTCTCTTGAAAGCAAACAATAGAACAAACTGTCTTTCAGCAGACTGCACAAAGGTTGGATATGTTAAGCACATCTCTGTTGTATGAAACTTGTTTTTTTGAGACGGAGTTTCATTCTTGTTACCCAGGCTGGAGTGCAATGGCGCGATCTTGGCTCACCGCAACCTCCGCCTCCTGGGTTCAGGCAATTCTCCTGCCTCAGCCTCCCGAGTAGCTGGGACTACAGGCACGCGCCACCATGCCCAGCTAATTTTTGTATTTTTAGTAGAGACGGGGTTTCACCTTGTTGACCAGGATGGTCTAGATCTCTTGACCTCGTGATCCACCCGCCTTGGCCTCCCAAAGCGCTGGGATTACAGGCTTGAGCCACAGCGCCCGGCCATGAAAGTTTTAAGTTTCTGACAACAACAAAAATCATACTGACTGTAACTCAAGAATTCATAAAGTCCCCTGTGAATGTGACTCATATCAGACAGCAGAGCTAAGCCCTTTCTGAAGGCTTGCCTCATACCCTATTCCTGTGCCATTGCCCAAAAATCTGTCTCTGTTGGGTTTCAGAATGAGATGACCTGGTTTTAAACCTAGGCCTGCCATGCTCAAGCTAAATGGCCTTGGAATAGTGGCTGAACTTCTTGTGTCTGCTCTCCTATGTCTCACATGGGAGTAAAATTATCTTAGATGTCATGATGTCGTTGTATTATCGTTTCAGATTTTCCATCCCTCCCTCTGTGGAAGCCCTTTCCTGGGTTCCGCTTGATAGAGTACCAAGCATATCGTTTCCTGCCACAGGGATGCTGGTGTTGGTCTTGTGACAATTTGACCAACGAAATGTTAGTGGACATGATAGAAGTGGAGGCTTTAGAAGGAAGTGCTGTTGCAGTTGGATTCACCCATGTGTGCTTCTTTTACTACCATGAAAATCATGGTCTCTAAACGGGCATGACATATGGAGCTGACCTCACCCATCCCACAAGTAAGAGTTAAACCAAGTTTAGATGAAATGAACTTAAGCTGACCTACTAATTCATGAGTGTCCCCCGCTCCAAAAAATAGCTTATTATTGAATGCCACTGAGAGTTTTAGGTTTGTTACGTAGTTATTTATTATCATTATTATTATTATTATTGAGATAGAGTCTTGCTCTGTTGCTAGGCGCCAGGCTGGAGTGCAGTGGCACAATCTCGGCTCACTGCAGCCTCCGCCTCCTGGGTTCAAGCAATTCTCCTGCCTCAGTCTCCCGTGTAGCTGGGACTACAGGCGCACGTCACCACGCCCAGCTGATTTTTGTATTTTTTTAGTAGAGACGGGGTTTCACCATGTTGACCAGGATGGTCTCGATCTCTTGACCTCATGATCCACCTGCGTCGACCTCCCAAAGTGCTGGGATTACAGGCGTGAGCCACTGTGTCCGGCCTGTTATGTAGTTATTAATGTAGCAGTAATTCAAGTTGTTGTAAGATTTAAACTCCAGTTCCGTTTTTTTTCTTCTAAAGTTGCTGTTGCACTCTTAATCTCTAGTACAGCATGTGTATCTCGGCACTTGTGATGAATTGGTGCTGTTTTTCATGCTGGTTTTCTTTCTTCCTCCTTTATCTGGTAAAGCATCTAAGTGTTTCTTTAGCAGACTCCTCTCTTCCATCCTCAGTCTGTGTCATCAGATGGAGAAAATTCCAAGCTTCGCAAGGGAGAGTGTGATCCAGGCCTGGCCACTCACACCTTTCATCTTCCTGTCCTCCCTGACTGGTCCGTGCCTGGGTATGTGACCCAAGTCAGTCCAGTGAGATTAAATCTCAGGAATTTACATGGAGTTGTTTGGAAGGTGAGATTCAGTTTCCTCTGAGCTTGCCGACCTGGTAGAATGAAGTCTGAAATTTCTGATAACCACCTCTTCATGGGTTGAAAGGCACCTGTCTGAGAATGAAACCAACACGGAGGGAAATAAAGATGAGCAGTGGAGATGGGTGTCCAACAGCATTGTGAAGCAGTTCCAATCAGTTCGTTCTGAATACAGACACCTTAGACTTCCGGTTTCATGATCCAGCAAATTCCATGTGGGCTGTAGTTCAGTTTATGTCATATATTTGACCCTTGCACACTCAAATGTCCTAATACATATTTCTGTGTAGAAATCACCTTCACTCTTGTGACTGGCAGTCCTGCCTTATTTTTGTGTCCCAGTAGAAATGGCATAGTCCCTTGTATATAGCAAGTGCTCACTTATATTTAAATTATTGCTTAAATGAATAAATATATTGGTCTACAGCGAATACACACACAAACACATCCTTTAATATGGCTATAGGGTTTAAGTTGCAAAAGGCAGTCTTTACAAACCTAAAGGTATATAGTCTAACAGGTATAAACGTTTATTTCCAAGGAAGGAACTTGTTTATTCAGACACACTGATAATTTACAGAAAAGCCAGCATGCAATCCAGCCATGCGATTCCAGTGTAATGTACAATGTAGGTACTTTCCAGAAGACAAACCTTACAGAGCTCTCCATATCAGAGAGAGCGTCCCTGCAGATGTGACGTCATCTGGTATTTTCACTCATCCTCATATGGTTTGGCTGTGTTCCTACCCAAATCTCATTTTGAACTTCAGCTCCCATAATCCCACTTGCCATAGGAGAGACCCAATAGGAGGTAATGGAATCATGGGGCCTGATTTTTCCCATGCTGTGCTCATGACAGTGAATAAGTTTCATGAGATCTGATGGTTTTATACAGGTCACACTCTCTCTTGCCTGTCACCATGTATGACGTGCCTTAGCTTCTCCTTCATCTTCCGTCGTGATTGTGAGGCATCCCAAGCCATGTGGAACTGTGAGTCCGTTAAACCTCTTTTTCTTTATAAGTTATCCAGTCTTGGGTATTTCTTCATGGCAGTATGAAAATGGACTAATAGATCCTGTTAATCATCAAATAATCTTTTGAGTTGTTAATAGATAGGTAACTCTGATAGGCCAGGCGCAGTTGCTCACTCCTGTAATCCCAGCATTCTGGGAGGCTGGGGAGGAAAAATCAGTTGAGGTCAGGAGGTCGAGACGAGCATGGGAAACATGGCAAAACCCTGTTCCACAGAAAAATTAAAAAAATAACTGGGTATGGTGGCATGCACCTGTAGTCCCAAATACTTAGGAGGCTGAGGCAGGAAGGTTGAGCCCAGGAATTAGAGGCTGCAGCAAGCCATGATCACACTAGTACACCGACACACCAGCCTGAGTGACGGAGCAAGACCCTGTCTCCATAGAAAAACAAGCAAACAAAACTGACTGCAGTGTACTGTGATTCTTAGATTTTTTTAGAGCCTTCCGTGGACCTCCAATAGGTGCTAAGTCGGAGACTTCTTATTACTGAAAAAGGCATGTTAATGAGCACAGATACGTAGACCACTGGTCCTTCCAAAGAAGCTTGGTTGAAGGTCACTATTTTTCACCCACAGAATTGCTATTTTTATCCTTCATCATCCTTAGCAGCTTGGACCACACATTTCATGCACAACAGCTGGATGATAATTAAAGCTACCAGTTATTGAATATGTATTATGTGTTACATGCAGTGACTTACAAGAGTCTTAGAGTTACCATTTAATTCTTAAGATAACCCCACGAGGCAGATTCCTATCTATTTCCGGTATGGACAGCACATCTCATTCAAGTATCAGGCACTATGCCATTAAAAAGCGGTAGTGCTGAAAAGCAGCACCAACGCCCTCTGACCATTTCACGATCCCTTTTCTCTTAGTCAGTCCTGGACTTGCTGGAAACCCAAGGTGTTTAGATGCGGTGTCTCTTTACCTCTAACCAGGGCTATGACCTTGTTCTCTGGTGCTTACCTCTCTCCCCTATTAGTGGGTTTTTCTACATGACCTGTTTTGTCCCCAAATTGGAAAACTAGTCTTCGATATTGTTTTATTTTTAAAAATTTCATTGAGGTGTATTACACATTACCTGAAGTCAGTTATTTTTAAGTCAACAATTCAGTGGAACATAGTATATTAATGTTGTGTGACTATCACCTTTATCTAGTTCTAAAACTTCTTCATTACCCCAAAAAGAAATCTCATGCCTCTTAAACAGGTGCTTTGCATTTCTCTGCCCACCCCCCCAACTCCTGACAGTCACTGATCTGTCACAATGGATGTGCCTGTTCAGGATATTTTATATGAATCTTACAGTTTGTGGCCTTTTTAATCTGACTTCTTTCACTCTGCATAATGTTTTCAGTATTCATTCTCATCGTAGTATGTATCAGTACTTCATCAGTTTTCATGGCTGAATAATATTCCAATGTACAAATTAACCAGTTTGTTTATTCCTTGACAGACATTGGGCTGTTTCAGTTTTCTAGCTATTGTAAATAATGCTGCTATGAACAAGAGTGTACATGTACTTGTCTCAGTATCTGTTTTCAGTTTTTGTGAGCATACACCTAGAAATGAAATTGCTAGGTCATATGGTTTAACCCTTTGAGGAACCTCTTTTTTACAGCCCTAGTTTCTGATGTGATTGCATCTCCTGTTTGGGGATGGATGATTCTTGGCTAACAAACCTTCTACATGATCAAATAGGGCAGCATAGTTGTATAGAATTGACAAGTAATCATCAAAGTGAGTCGAGTGCCAGTGAAATGGTTGTGCGTGGTTTTTCTGCAGCCACTGCGGGAGATAGACTGAGAAAGGATAGAGGGAAGTTAAAAAGGGAGCTCATGTGCAAAATCAAGGCAGAAGAAGAAGGGAGAAGGATGGCTGGTTGGATGACAGTCAGTTTGAAATGCTGGAATGGCAGGTTTCCCCTGAGCATCAATGCTCAATAGTCCCACATTCTGCCTTTTCCATTCTATCACCATTATTCTTTGGACACGCACATTCTTCAATGCCTGTTGACTCTCAGCCATTCTCTGGTCTGTTACTGTCACTTGCAAGAATTTGACTGTCAGGGAAGATGCCAGCAGGTCTTTTAAAAGCCTCTGCAAACTTTCATTGCTAACTTGTATCTTGGAGGAACTTTCAGAGAAAGGGTTATAAATAAAATGCATGCATCAATCTGGGTTTCACAACAGGAATGCAATTCCACTTCGTGGCTAGAGATAAAACATGTCTTGCCGTGCACAGTGAGTTCTTCGCTGTGCCTGCATTTTATTTCCCATCACAATCTAAGTTATGGCAGATGAAGCTGCTCATAAGGTATGAGGTTAGACAACCCCATGCTAATTCACACTTACACACTATGGCGTGTTTTTAAAGATCCAAGCTCTGCTTTCTTCAGCAACTCAGGCTTGAAGGAAGGGAGAGGGGTGGGAAAGAACCCCAAAGAAGCCATGGGACGAGGGTGAGTATGGTCTGACTCTCCAGCCAGGTTAGGCCTTTGGAGAGCAGTAACTGAGTCTTAGATCTCTTGGTGCCTTACGATGCCTGGCAGAGCGATTCACGTAAGGGATATGCATGGGTATTAATGAGTGTGTGCTGCTGCTACAGAGGATGGTTCTCATACCCATTAGAATTCATGGTTAAAAAACAATGATCCCCAACAGCTTCTCATCGTGCAGATACTTTGCTCAGTACTGCTTGTGTGTTATTCTCATTTCATGTTCTTTATCAGCGTGTGAGTTTAATACTACTATTTCCGTTTTATACAAGGAGACTGAGTATCAGAGGGCAGTAGCCACTTTATGAAGCCCATATTTGATAAAAGCCAGGACCTTCTAGGCCCCAAAATTAGGAGCCTGTGTTCCTTCTTCACCATTCTACCTCACTGACTTCTTGGCCCACCTGAAATTCAATTGTTTTCTTTTTTTTTCATCCCCCCAGACAGAGTCTTGCTCTGTCACACAGGCTGGAGTGCAGTGGAACTATCTTGGCTGGCTCACTGCAACCTCTACCTCCTGGGTTCAAGTGATTCTCCTGCCTCAGCCTCCCAAGTAGCTGGGATTACAGGCACGCGCTATCAGAACACACCTGGCTAATTTTTGCATTTTTAGTAGAGATGGGATTTTGCCATGTTAGCCAGGCTGGTCTCAGCCTCCCAAAGTGCTGGTATTACAGAAGTGAGCCACCGCACGCAGCCACCGCCTGAAATTCTTTTTTTTGAGACGGAGTTTCGCTCTTGTTACCCAGGCTGGAGTGCAATGGCGCGATCTCGGCTCACCGCAGCCTCCGCCTCCTGGATTTAGGCAATTCTCCTGCCTCAGCCTCCTGAGTAGCTGGGATTACAGGCACACGCCACCATGCACAGCTAATTTTTTGTATTTTTAGTAGAGACGGGGTTTCACCATGTTGACCAGGATCTTCTCTTTATTTTTGTTTATTTATTTTTGAGACAGGGTCTCTACTCTGTCACCCAGGCTGGAATACAGTGGTGCGATCACAGCTCACTGCAGCTTTGACCTCTCAGGTTCAAGCCATCCTCCCACCTCAGCCTCCTGAGTAGCTGGGACTATAGGTGCACAGCATCACCCAGCTAATTTTTGTATTTCCTGTAAAGACAGGATTTGGCCATGTAGCCCAGGCTGTTCTTGAACTCCTGGATTCAAACCATCTGCCTGCCTTGGCTTCATTACAGGCATGAGCCACCACACCTAGCCTACTATTCCCTTTTCTATGCTACAGTGTGAATGGTACTAGAACTGGGAATTTGAAGACCTGAGTTTAAATCCTGACCTAGCCACTTACTAGCTATTTAACCTTGAGCAATTCAATTCTCAGAGCCCATTTTATTATCTCTAAAATGGGGATAAGAATGTCTATTTCACAGGGTTAAAAGGATCAAATGGAAAAACACACATGAAAGTGCTCTGTAAGGAGCTATACTGTTAGCTGATAAAGAAATTGAGGCTGGGGGGTGCTAAATGATGCCACATCTATCAAGTGGTAGAAATTGGATTAGGTACCCCAGGTCTGACTCCTAAGTCTAGGCTTTTTCCGCTACTGCATTTTGCTTCCATCTTTTTTATGACCACTCTGTCTCTCCCAAGGACACCTGCAAGTACCTACTATGATCCAACTACTGGGTTGGGCGCCAAGGGATACAATTATATACAATGATATATTTAGGATACTGAGATACAATTAGTCAAGGTCTCTGATCTTGAGGAGTTTCAAGTCTAGAGAAACAGTTTTACTGTGATAAGTAACATGAACTAAATGCCATGGTATCTGGGAGGGAAGATAATTACAGAAAGGCTTCAAAGAGGACCTAATATTTGCTTTCTCTTTTCCACGCTCCTGTAAGTACCTGTACCTTACTGAGTTTCTTTTTTTTTTTTTTTAAGACGGAGTCTTGCTCTGTCGCCCAGGCTAGAGTGTAGTGGCATGATCTCGGCTCACTGCAACCTCTGCCTCTCAGGTTCAAGTGATTCTCCTGCCTCAGCCTTTTGAGTACCTGGGATTACAGGAATCCACCACCACGCCCAGCTAATTTTTTTTGTATTTTTAGTAGAGACGGGTTTTCACCATGTTGGCCAGGCTGATCTCCTGACCTCGTGATCTACCCACCTCAGTCTTTCAGAGTGCTGGGATTACAGGCGTGAGCCATCGCACCCAGCCACCTTATTGAGTTTCTGATTACTGTTTCCTTCCTCTTCCTTCTCCCTTAAATTGCACCAAAGTTTTATCCTTCACTTTTCTGTTTACATGTTTTTCCTTGGCAAACTCATCTACACCCACCAAAGCAGAGGCCTCCTAAATTTTTCACATCAGTCACAAAACAGTCTCATAAATTTTATTTGCACATTTCCATCTGTCTATGACTATCCAGTTGTCACTTTAGAACCTAAATTCAGTAAATCCAAAACTAGACTCAATATTTACCCAGCGTCCACTTCTCTATTTCTCTCAAAAGGATGCAGGTGCTGTTACCCAACCAGACTCATACTCACTCCTCAAATATGGGAATTAGAGGACACACATGAAGAAACAGGTTTTGAGAGAGAGGACATACCATTTAGGTGTTTTATGTAAGACGGCCTCAGTATCTACAGGCATGGGGTTAGGGGATTTCCAGAAAGTAAATAAGGATCTGAGTAATTTGTTTTCTAACCATGTAAACTCCTCTTGCAAAAGTAGTATCTCTGATAGCTATAACTTCATTTTTTTATTGCTTCTTCCTATTTGAAGTACTATTATAACATGCTAACTTGTATTTCTCCCTCTGTCTCTCTTCTTTTTCAGTATTTTATATACACATCACTTCCTTATGCAAAGCTGCAACCATACTGCTCTTAGCTTCTGCCAAACCAGACTATTATCTAGTCTTTGAACATACCTAAATATACCCTGGCTTTGGGCTTTTGTTCTTCTTTCTCCTGCTTGTCAACAATAAGTATTGATTGAATAACTTCTCTATGCCAAGATCTATGGTAAGCATAACACAGTGAACAAGAAATGGCTTGTGCCCTCATGGAGTATATACACTGTAGTAGGGGAGAGAGACTCAGAAAGACACACACATGAAATAACTGCACATAAGTGCCAAGAAGGAAATAAACATGTAGCAAAGAGAGAATAACAGTTAACTACTTAGAGAGACCGGTCTAGAAAGGCCTGAGGAGTGACATTTAAGCTGAGACTTAGAGGATGAAGAATTAGCCATATGAAGAGCATTCCATGCAAAGAGAACTGTACACACAGATTCTACAGAGGGACAAAGCTGGCTTTATTCAAGGAACTGAAGGACAGTCATTGTGGCTGCAGTCTAGTGAACAAGGGGAGAATGACAGATGATGAAACTGAAAAGAGGCAGGCAGTAGGCCACACAAGGCCTTGGAACAGATTTGTCTATCTCACGTGAGAAATGTTGGTAGCCTAGACTGAGGTATGATAGTGGATATGGAAAGAAACAGAAGGACAGAAGACACCTTTTGTAGCTATAATGGACTGGCCTTTGCTGATGGACTGGATGTGAAAATTCAGAAAAAGGGAGGAATTGAAGCTAAATCCTAGGTTTCTGGCTTAAAAACCTAAGTCAATGAGATGGTATCTGGGAGGGAAGACAATTATGGATTATCCCAGGTTACTGGCTTAAAAACCTAAGTAAAAACCACACTTACTGAGATGGGTATGGAGGCACATTTGGAGTTAAAAAGCCAAGGGTTCAACATATGATGATATCTGTCAGGCATTTAAGAAAAATGTTCAAAGTGGTCAAAGAAATGCAAATCAAAACAATAGATACTTTTTGTTTGCCAAATTGGATTTTCTTTCTTCTTTTTTTTTTTTGAGAGGGAGTTTCGCTGTTGTGGGTCCAGGCTAGAGTGAAATGGTGCCATCTTGGGTCACTGCAACCTCGCCTCTGGGGTTCCAGCAATTCTCCTGCCTCAGCCTCCCGAGTAGCTGAGATTACAGGCACCCACCACCATGCCCAGCTAATTTTTGTATTTTTAGTAGAGACGGGGTTTCACCATGTTGGCCAGGCTGGTCTCAAACTCCTGATCTCAGGTGATCCACCCACCTCGGCCTCCCAGAGTGCTGGGATTACAGGCGTGAGCCACTGTGCCCAGCCACCCAATTGGATTTTCTAAATGTTAACATCCAAGACAAGTGCAGTGGGACATATTCTGAAACTGTTATTGTAGAAAGTAACACTTTTACCATATATCAAGAGCCTCAAAATATTCAAACACTTTGACCCAGTCACTGGTTCTAGAAATCTACCATAAGGACATGGTGACAGATGCATTTAAAGACAATTGTTTATAGCATTACTCAGACTAGCAAAAAACCATAGTCTAAATATTTGACAATAACAGATTAGTTTAAATAATTATGGTATAACTGTAGCATGAAACATTCATGACCATTCACTATCATGGTTTCAAAAGACATGAGGAAATGCTCACAGAATAATTTTAGGTTAAAAAAATAGGATAAAAAGCTCTATTTACAGCATTTCAAATTTATTAGTTCAAATAACTATATATCTGAAAGGAAACACATCAGAAAGTTAACAATGATCATCTATGAGTACTAGGATCGAGGCTTATTTTTAAATTTAAAAATATTCTTCTGTTTTACAAACTTTCTACAATGAGCATTATTAATTTTACATTCAGGAAAATCTTTTTTTTTTTTGAGATAGGCACCTAGGCTGGATCACAGCTCACTGCAGCCTCAACTTACAGGGGCGCAAGTGATCCTCCCAGCTCAGCCTCTGGAGTAGCTAGGACTACAGGCCTGTGCCACCACACCTGGCTATTTTTTTGGGGGGTTGGGGGGTAAAGACAGGGTTTCACTTTGTTGCCCAGACTGGTCTCGAACTCCTGGACTCAAGTAATCCTCTTGCCTTGGCCTCCCAAAGTGTTGGGATTACCAGGCATGGGCCACCGCACCCAGCCTAATTTCTATTTTTAACCATCCTTTAAGACTCATCTCAAATGCCATTTATGTTCTTATTTTTTTGAGACAGAGTCTCATTCTATTATCCAGGCTGGAGTGCAGTGGCCCGATCTCGGCTCACTGCAGCCTCCACCTCTCAGGCTCAAGGGACTGTCCTGCCTTAGCCTCCTGAGTACCTGGGATTACAGGTGTGTACCACCACTCCTGGCTAATTTTTTTTTTTTTTTTTTTCAGAGACAGGATTTTGCCATGTTGACCAGGCTGGTCTTGAACTCCTGACTTAAAGTGATCCACCTGCCTCGGACTCCCAAAGTGCTGGGATTACAGGCATGAGCCACCATGCCTGGTATCAAATACCATTATGTTCTGAAACCTTTTCTTCATCCCTTCAACCAGATGTGACCACTCCATCTTTCTCTTGCAGTTTTTTTTTGTATAATTATTTACATACCAAACTCACTGTTTAAACTACCTATTATCTGCTGACAGGCTGCCCCCAACTTCTTACAAAGGTAAGGATGTTAAATTCCATTTCTTATCAATCTAGTCCATATCTTCAGTCACTCACTATTCCCTAACTTTATCATTCTTCATGGCCCTTACCAGCTGAAATCATATTATTATTTACTAGCTTACTGTTTGTTTCCACCACCAGAATAAAAGCTCTATAACAGCATTGACTTTATCTGGTTTTCTAACACCTAGAACAGCTCCTGGCACACAGGAACGGATTAATATTTTTAAATAAATGAATCATCTTCAGCTCTCTAGACCAAGTCTCTTGAGCTTCAGACTAACAGATATCTCTACTTATCTCCTAGGCACCTTTTTTTTCTTCTTTGTTGTCTGAGATGGAGTATCACTCTGTTGCCCAGGCTGGAGTGCAATGGTGTAATCTCGGCTCACTGTAACCTCCGCCTCCCAGGTTCAAGTGATTCCCCGGCTTCAGTCTCCTAAGTAACTGGGATTACAGGCACGTGCCACCATGCCTGGCCAATCTTTTTGTATTTTTAGTAGAGACAGGATTTCACCGTGTTAGCCAGGATGGTCTCAATCTCCTGACCTTGTGATCCGCCTGCCTAGGCCTTCCAAAGTGTTGGGATTACAGGCATGAGTCACTGCACCTGGCCTCTAGGCACCTTAAACTCAACATGTTTCAATACTAAATTCATACTCTCCCCTTCCCCCATCTTCTCTTCTTCCTCTTTTCCCATCTCAGTAAATTTCACAGCCATTCATCTGAATTAGAAACATGGGCATCTTTCCTTGCTGCTTCCTTCTATCCCACCTCCCACAACCAATTGATCACCATGTTTCCTGTAGATTCATATCTAAATACACTCCCCCATCCCTCTGCCACTGCCATAGTAAACCCTAGTCACCTTTGTGACTTAGCTGGGTCTAATCTTTTCCCTCACTGTTTCCTAACTACTGTTAGACTGTGCTAGTTAAAATGCAAATATGATCATGCTACTATTTAAAAAAAAACAGCGGAGTGCAGTGGCTCACGCCTGTAATCCCAGCACTTTGGGAGGCCAAAGCGGGTGGATCACCTGAGGTCAGGAGTTTGAGACCAGCCTGGCCAACATAGCAAAACCCCATCTCCATTAAAAATACAAAAATTAGCCAGGCGTGGTGTTGGGCTCCGGTAATCCCAGCTACTGGGGAGGCTGAGGCAGTAGAATTGCTTGAACCCGGGAGGTAGAGGTTGCGGTGAGCCGACATTGCACCATTGCATTCCAGCCTGGGTGACAAGAGCGAAACTCCATCTCAAAAAAAAAAAAAGAGAAAGAGAAACAGAACTCTTTAGTGAATCTCAGTCACAAACCAAAGTAAGCTCTTTAGCATGGCCTACCTGATAGCACCTGACATTTATAGAATACTCACCATGTGCCAGATATTGTGCTGTTTTATGCGCTTTTTCCCATTTGTGCTTATTAACCTTGAGATAGGTACACATGGGTCTCAACTTACTATGGGGCTATATCCATAAATTGAAAATATGGTAAGTTGAAAATGCATTTAATACACTTTATTGAACATCAGAGCTTAGCCTAGTTTACCTGCAACATGCTCAGAATACTTATATTAGCCTACAGTTGGGCAAAATCATCTAACACAAGGCCTATTTTATAATAAAGTGTTGAATAACTCATGTAATTTATTGATATTCCCCTGTGTACTGCTTCTGCACCAGTATAGTAAAAAAAATTCTAAGTCAAGCTATCATAAGTCAGGGACTGTCTGTACCATTATTATTTAGATTTCACATATGAGGAAAGCTGAGGTTCAGTTAGGTTAAATACCTTCCCCAAAGTCCAACAGATTATAAGCAAAGCTGGGTCCCAAACCCAGGTCTCTTGACTCTACGACCCATACTCTTAGCCACAAATAATAATAGTTGATTTTGAGTGCTTACTGTGTCAAACATTGTGCTAAGGGCTTTATATGGTATTTCTCTTTTAATCCTCATAAACTATAAGGAAGGACCTATTATTATCTGAATTTTGCAGCTGGAGAAATTAAGGTACTGAAAGATTAAACAACTTGACAAAAATCACACTGATTAATCACATTGTTCGAGTTGGGATTCAAACACCTTACCAAGTTCTCAGCAACAAGTTGATCCTTCATGTTCCTCACAGCCCAGGCTCTCCTTGGTGTGGACCCTACAACATTCTTCATTATCATTCCTTCCCTCTTACCACCACCCTCTTTGTGTTCTACCATCACCTAATTGCTTATAGCTGCTGTTTTTGCCCTACACATCTCCACCTGCCAATGTTTCTTTAATGCCTCTGTGGCTTTACTACAACTGTTACCTCTGCTGGCTAATGCCCTCCTCTCTTCTTCCTCTGGAAATTCCTATTTACGTTTAAAGAACTCAGGAGTCACCTCTTCCAGGGGGCCTTCTCCTCTCTCCTGCTCCTTTTGGTTAGGTGCCCCTCCTGTCTGCTCTCATAGTACCTTGTGCATCCCTCCATAACATCACTTTATATTGACATTCTGTTTCTATGCCTGTTTTCCTCACCAGATTGTAAGCTCCTCCAAGGCAGGGACCACTCATACTCACACAAATACCTATGCAGTTTCTATCCCCAGTGCCTAGCATAGTTTCCTAGACACTATGACCATCCATTAAATGTTGTTTAAAAAACAACAACAACACTACTAAGAAAGTAAGCAACTTTTCCAAGGTCACACGATGAAGCTGTGCCAGGACTAAGATCAGTTCGGGATGTTACACATCTGCTCCAGTAGTCTGAACAGAGCTCCTCAATCAGTGGACCACAAAATGGCCTAGCTTTGAGATACTGTGCACTTCAGAGACATCTACCTCACTGTACCATATGAACATTGCTATGGTGTAATGTGGAAACGGTTGGGAGACAGTTTGCTAAACTACACTGCTGCTGTTGGCAACCCATAACGTAGTAGGGGTCTGACAGGTATGATCTCAACAAAAAGAGTGGCTTCTTGAAAAACTCAGTTTGCTCTCCCCAGGGCATACGCTCAATAAGAACCAAGAAAGTGACACACACCATTCTGGCCCTCCACCACCCACCAAGAAAGCATGCCTCCAAAAAGCACTGCCACTGAGCAGCCCTCAAATTATAGCTATTGACCCACCTCTCTATTTTAGCCTGTCTTTGAGATGCCATAGCAACGAGGCTAGGATAAGCCATGGAGGAATTAGCAGTGTGATTTTCAGCTGAGTTGTCCTTGGTTTTGGGCAGCTCAAACTCTGCCACATGATGGCAACGGCATTCAGTTAAGTAGTTTATAAAGTGTTCTCGAGCCTGCTGCAAATGATCTAGACGCTTGCTGGGGTTGACCTGTTTCATGGTGAGGGCTCCTTGAAACGCTGGCACCAACAGATACTTCAGGTCGGTGGAAGCAATCTCTTCCAAATCTTCATTTCGGCTGGAAGAGCAAAAAGGAGGCAGTGAAGCCTGGCTGGGCATTCAAATTGTGGCCTGCTTCCTGGGGGACAGAAGGGGAGGCTGGGCTCAAAGTGGAGCAGAGGGAGGAGGCACCGGGAACAGAGGCCAGTTTCACTCAATGAACGTGGCTGAGCGCTCACACCCAATGCCTATGCAATCAGCAGACACTAGGGAGCAGAGTCGTGGGATATCAACCATCTGGGAAGAGAGGTAGGGAATGTAAACCGTGTACACAAGATAACAGTGGGAAGTAGGAACGAAAGGTTCTCACTGCTAAAGGTCCCCTCCACTCAGGTGCAATGGCTCCACCCTTGGTTACCATTATTACTATCTCCCTCATACCTGAACAAGTCGAGCTGCTTTAACATTTCGGCAGCCTTCTCAAGGAGGTCCAGGCCCTTGAACACCTTCTCCTGGACTATCCGGGAACCGGCGGGGTCAGTCGCTACTTCTACTTCATCTAGCAGCTGTTTGCTGGTTTCGAAGAGCTCTGGGAGCCGCGGCAGCAGTAACTCGCCTTCAGCGGCCATCTTGAGGAGGGAGAGGCTCGGAAGATCTTAATTCCGGGGTTAAAGGCAACCTTGAAGTACTGCGCGAGCGCGGACAAAACCGGAAGAGGCACCTCATTGGTTCAATAGCTTCATTGTTACGAAACCGTCAAAGGACTTCCTGGAGCCGCAGTTCGCCGGCCCTGGCAACCGTTTCCATAGACTCATTTTATCACGCAGCCCGTTGCAAGTCGTAGGCCTCTGTTGAAAACAAACAAGCAAAACCCTAGGCGCTGTTTTACCAGATGCTCCTCGTCGCCGACACGGGACTGCGAAGTTCTGAGGGCTCTGAAGCCCGGGTGTAGCGAGGCTGAATTTGAGCGTGAGGACTGCGGGCGAGCGAGTGTGCTTTATGAGCCGGTCGGGCGCGCGCCTTACCTCGCGAGGCGCTCTCTAGGTTGAGGAGTCCAGGGGCTCTAGCCGCCGTGCCGCTCCCACGGTTTTAAGAGCCGGTCGCTTGAGCGAGAAGTGCGAGTAGCGCCCCCCTGCGGCTTCCGTCCACCCACCAGATGGAGCTCCGGGTTCCTCCCAACCAATCATCTCCCGTCCTCTTACCCCTTCACCCCACACACGCCTACAACCCGTAGGCCAGCATCCTTTGGAGCCCCTCTCAGTAAGCAAGATTGGTAACTGGCAACTCCGGTCACCCCACAGCCTGCTTCCCGTAGTGCACTTAGTTCCTAAGTCAAATGTTATTTCGGTGCAACCTTTCTTGTCTCCCCACCGCCTTCCACCCTGTGCCTTTCAGCCGCCAAGTCAGGGTTTCTTCTCTGCATCTGTATCATGGCACCTACCACACTGTGTAATTGCTAGTGATTTACAGTTCTCTCATCAGAATTAATTTGATTCATCTTTACACCCCTGTGGCTAGCCTGAGTACTCAGTATCAGTCTTTATCTGAATAAAAAAATAAGTGATCAGTTTGTAAGACAGCCCAGTTATGCAGAACTGCATTGTTCAGTAGGTAGTTACTAGCTACATGAGGCTACTAACCACTTGAAAGTGGCTATTTGAATAGAGATGTGCTGCAAATGTAAAATACACCCCATATTTCAAAGACATTTAAAAAATGTGAAAAATGTCAATACTTTTTACATGAACTACATGTTGAAATTATAGTCTTTTGGATATATTGGATTAAATATATTATTAGAATTAATTGTACTTGTTTCTTTTCACTTTGTAAATATGCCTACCAGATAATTTAAAACTACATTTGTCGCTCACATTATATTTCTACTGGACAGAACTGATGAAAAATATAATTCCAGGACTTCAAAGAAGGGAGTTTTGTTGAATTTATATTGCTTTGTTCGGTTTTGAACAAAGCAATATAAATACATATTGATGACCTTAGGACGCAGCCTGAATTGTCATAGGAGATTTAAGTAGCAGGCACACTCTGTCTGCCCCTGAAAATAAACTTTTAAAGTAGTACTTTAAACTACATATAGTTGAGAAGAAAAAAGTTTCATAAAAAACAACTAGAGGGCAATATAGGACAGTATAAAATAGGTAATATGTTGTATTGCACAGGCTGTTGGAAAACCACGAAAGGGCAAGTCATTCCATGCTAGGAGTAGTTCAGAAGGCTTCTTAGACGTGACATGCAGTCATATAGAAGACTTTCAAAGTTTAAAGGGAACCCCCAAAATCAGAGGAAAAACCTGAGACCAGAAAGGTTAAGGGACTTGCCTAGCCCTTTGTGACAAAGTCAGTGACTTCTGAGTTCAATTGTTTCTACCCCATTAACCTTTAGTTGGGTAGGATTTACAAAGATGAAGACCTTTAATGTGGGACAGATTGAAGCCCCAAACTAGAACGGTGCTTCCTAAGAGAGAGAGGAAACTGTGGCACACGTGTAGGTTGAAAAAGCTTCCCAGGTGATTCTAACAAACCTTCCCTTGCAACCCCTGCTTTATAAACTAAGACGGAAGTGAGGCTTTGGCGAATTACCTATTTGATTTGTCTAGCACCTCTAGCAACTGACCTTTCAGGGTCAGTCTTGGCAGGGAATATAAAAAAGAAAAAGAAAGTACTTGTGGATGAGACTTAGAAATTTAGTAATTGTGAGAGTAATGATAATTTGCTCCTCTGCACTTACTTGGATTAAAACATGTCTTTACTGTTCCTTAAGAGGCAAAAAATAAGCAGAATCTTAATTTGGTCCTAAACTTTGTAAGCCATATTCTATGGCTTTCAAAATTAGTCTTTTTTTTTTTTTTTTTTTTTGAGACAATCTCACTCTGTCACCCAGACTGGAGTACAGTGGCACGATCTTGGCTCGCTGCAAACTCTGCCTCCTGGACTCAAGTGATCTTCTCCCCTCAGCGCCCCCAAGTAGCTGGGAATACAGGTGCAAGCCACCACACTTGGTTAATTTTCATATTTTTTTTTTTTTGTAGAGGTGGGGTTTCACCATCTTGCCAGGCTGGTCTCAAACTCCTGAGGTCAAGCGATCCACCTGCTTCACCATCCCAAAGAGCTGGGATTAGAGACATGATTCACTTTGCCCAGCCAAAATGACAGCCTTTATGGGGGATCCCAATTACTTTTAGAGAGCCTATTATATATTAGAATTGTCATTTTAAGCATTGCATTTCATCTTATTTCGAAAGGATACCAAGATTAAAAAGTGGTTAGAAAAAAAGAATAATGGCCGTGCGTGGTGGCTCAACCCCTGTAATCCCAGCACTTTGGAAGGCCAAGGTGAGCAGATCACCTGAGGTCAGGAGTTCGAGACCAGCCTTACCAACATGACAAAACCCCATCTCTACTAAAAATACAAAAATTAGCTGGGCATGGTGGCAGGCGCCTGTGATCCCAGCTACTCAGGATACTAAGACAGGAGAATTGCTTGAATCCGGGAGGCGGAGGCTGCAGTGAGCTGAGATTGCACCACTGTACTCCAGCCTGGGTGACAGAGCAAGACTGTCTCAAGAAAGAAAGAAAGAAAAAAGGAATAATAAAAACGAGTTGTTTACTGTGTTTTGTATGTAAACACTTTATCACATTAAACTGTTGTGCATAGGAGATTTTTTAAAATCCTAGTTTAGGGTACTTAGCAATCATGAAAGTATAATGGTGGGGAGAGGGGCTCAAGATGGTGCTGTGAGAACAACCCAGGATTGAAGCTCTCAGTGAACGCGTGTAGGGTGAGTCAGGGCCACATTTCCAGACGGATCTTTGTTGCCCACAGAATGGGGAAATTCCCAGGTATAAAAGAGATGCGAGACGCCAGCGCAGAGGTTTTGGCTGGTGCAGCCGGTGGCTGGCGCCGCAGCAGCGTGGCGCTCCACACAAAGAGCACTGGTCCGGGTGCCCTGTTGAACTGGCAATCTGAGAACTGGGAGGGCAGATTGGCATATCCATCTGATTGAACGGGGCTTAAACAGTGAGTCAGACCAGGAGATTCCAGGGAAATGGCGTTGGGGCCAGCACAGTGGGACAAATAAAACCGTGATCCCAAATGCTCTGGGTGGAGAGTTTCACTGCGAGCACAGCTGAACCCAGAATGGTCCAGCTCGGTGGGCCATCCGCCATTACCGAGGCAACCCGCCCTACTGAGGTACACGCCCATTGCTGACGCAGCCTGCCATCACCGAGGCAACCTGCCACAACAAAGAGACTCCGCCTCAGGGCATAGCCCGTGGCAGCAGGGCAGAGACCGCAGCAGCAGGGCAGAGCCTGCAGCAACAGGGCCGACCTCACACCAGCAGGGCGGAGCCTCGGCAGGCAAATAGTGACTAGACTGCCTCCTAGCTGGGCAGGACAGTGCAAC
>CAUYOR010005451.1:0-27743 GCA_963573925.1 Callimico goeldii | reverse complement strand
TCCCTCCCTCCCTCCCTCCCTCCCTCCCTCTCCCTTCCTTCCTTCCTTCCTTCCTTCCTTCCTTCCTTCCTTCCTTCCTTCCTTTCTTCCTTTCTTTCTTTCTTTCCCTCCCTCCCTCCCTCCCCCTTCCCCCCCTCCCCTCTCCTCCCCTCCCCTCGCCTTCCCTCGCCTTCCTTTCCCTTCCCTTTCTCAGGGTCTCATTCTGTCACCCAGACTAGAATGCAATAGGGGGTTTATTCAGATTTTCTGTTTATTTTTGAGTCACTTTTGTTCTATACTTTTTTAAAAGAAGTCTTTCCATTTCTTTTAAATTTTTGAATTTATGAAAACAGAGAAGTAAATAATGATCTCTTTTATCTTCTTGTATCTGCAAAGCAGTGTTTTTTTTTAGCCCCAGAATATACATGCGTCTTCCATTGTTTTAATCAGTATAACTCATCAGGGTTTATCTCTTTGCTTACACTTCCTGATGAACTAAGTTTTGATTTTCCTCTTCATTCTATTACATGTTGTTGTTTCATTAATTACTGCTGTTATCTTTATAAATCTTGCTGTTATTTTACTATCTTCTTGAAATTCTAATTTTATCAATTTTCACATATCTTTTCTAATATGTTATTCTATACCTGGTAAATGATACGTTTGCTGTTGTTCAGATAAACTATTTTGTAATTTCTATTATTAATTTTTATCTCACTCATGAATTTTTTCACAGACCATTATTTACTTTCCAAATTGATGTATTTTTTTTCCAGTTACTTAAATTTTTATACTTTATTTCTTACCAACGTGCTTTTCACTGCCGAGAAAAGTATTTATTTGCAGTGGTTGGTGCAGTGTGCTATACTGTTAAAGCATGTTGTTCACATACTCCATATAGTTTTATAGGTAGTAGTTTACATATTCATATCCTTTCAGTGACTAAAATCAGTCTATTAAATTTTCCCATGATATTTATGGATGTTTAAAATTTTTTCCTATATTTTCCTAAAGTTTAGTTTTGTGTATTTTATATGCTTATGAATTTTAGTGGATACAGTCTAGAATTTTTATATTGAGGTTCTTCTCATAAAGTAATTCTCTGTAAGTTTTGCGGTGCTTCATGCCTTAATGTCTTTTTAGTTTGACATTAACATTACCTATGTTTTGTTAGTAATCCAATTGTATGTAGTTTTCATGTGTTTACTTCAGGCGTTTCTGTTGACTAAGGTTTGGAGTCTTTTTTATGTAGCATCTGTTTGGGTCTCGTAATCTTTGATTTTCAGCTGCAGATCCACTGATTTATTTTTTTATATATTTGTGTTTAAATACTCTGTCCTAAAATGTACTATTAATACCTCACTTCTATATCTTGTTTGAATAGCTTTTTAAAAAATTATTCCAGGCCAGAACGGTGGCTCACACCTTTAATCCCAGCACTTTGGGAAGCCAAGGCAGGAGGATCGCTTGAGAATCCTCCAGGAGTTCAAGAGCAGCCTCAGCAACATAGGAAGACCTCGTCTCTATAAGACATAAAAAAAATTAGGCAGGTGTGGTGGTGTGCACCTGTAGTCATAGGTGCTCCGGAGGTTGAGCTGACAGAAGAGTTTGAGCCCATGAGTTCGAGGGTGCAGTGACCTATGATGACACCACTGCATTGCAGCCTGGGTGACAAAACAAGATCTTGTCTCAGAAAATAAATAAACAAATAAAATTATTTCATTCCCTTTACTCCCACTTCTCCACTGCACTAGATGTTAAAAGACTGTATTGGTTTTAGTAAATAACCCTAGAAATGACAACATGGATCCTTAATATAATCACTAATTTTAATTAATACATTTTCCACTTCTCTTAATATACTTAGTGTATTTTAGCTCCATGTTTATGAGCTAACTTACTTGCTGTTAGTACCTTTCAGTGTTTTGTGTGTGTGTGTGTGTGTGTGTGTGTGTGTGTGTGTGTGTGTTTTAGATGGAGTGTTGTTCTGTCACCCATGCTGTAGTGCAGTGGCACAATCTCAGGTCATGGCATCCTCTGCTGCCCAGGTTCAAACAATTCCCTTGCCTCAGCCTCCTGAGTATCTGGAACTACAGGTGCATGCCACCATGCCTGGCTAATTTTTTGTGTGTATTTTAGTAGAGACAGGGTTTCACCATATTGGCCAGGATGGTCTCGATCTCCTGACCTTGTGACCCGCCCACCTCAACCTCCCAAAGTGCTAGGATTACAGGCATGAGCCACTGCGCCCGGCCTGTTTTGTGTTTTTTAGGAATCTTTTTCAAATATGATTACTTGTTTTATTATTTCAATATTAATTTTGATTTTCTGACAATTGCCCTACTTTATTTGTATTTCATTCCTTTTTGTACCTCCTACTTTTATCACAGGTTTCTTTACACTTTTCAATCAATATTTGAGCATTCCTTGGGAAATGTATGTTTGGCTATTTTGGTGTTTTTGAGAGTGTTTGATCTTTGAAAATGCATGTTTAAAAGCCATTTTAGAAATAAAGTGTTTAAAACACAAATTACTAAAGCCATTGCTTTGTTTTAAATTTAGGTATTTAATTTTTTTTTTCATGAAAATGCTCTTGTTTATATATGCATGAGGTTATGTACGGTCATCAACTTAAAGATTGATGATGGATTTAGTGCCAGCTGTTGATGAGTATGTCTGCAATCAATCTACAATATGGCAATAACACTAGCTATCTTGCAGAGTTACTGGAAGAACTAAGACATGATGTATGTAATTGGCCTAGCAAACTTCTTTGTATACTATAATTATTCAGTAAATAATACCCTTGTGATTATTTATCTATCAATCAGTCCTATATCAGTGAATTTACCTTTAAAGTCTAGATACACTAGGAAATAATAATGGTAGATTTTATGTTCAAAATTAAAATTTCTTGGTGTACTCAAAAATGTATGTTTTCTATTAGTGCAAATTAGGCTTTGATATTGATTATTTTAAATATTTGCCTCTGCTTGGAATATTTTCAAAATTTAGTTGAGTAGATCTTAATGCAAGTCTGCTTAAAAAAACTTTCATTATTAGTAAGCTTTACTTGTAATTAACTTGAATTTGGTAGACATGAAAGATACAGACCAATTTCTTGCACACAGTCATAAATCCTGTATACTGTCTCGGTAAAGTGGGAATTAAACTTTATCAAATTTCCATTGAATAATAGAAGAGCAAACTAAGATGTAATCAGAATGTTAATATTGTAGAAATGGGAAACTTTCAGAATGTTCAGATTTCTCAGAAGAATCTCAAAGCATGACACTTTTCAATAATCTGTCATAGATAATTAGGTCTTTTGTTATTTTTATTTATTTATTTACAATCCATCACAAAAATGTACTTTGGTTGATGAATGTATCAACTATAGAGTAGTAAATCTGACAAAGTCTGTGCACTGAAATCTGCACTATGTCACTGAGGGACACTGACAAAGACTTAAGCAAATGGAGAAACAGAATGTGTCCACAAACATAACACCCTTGTGAGAAGATACAATATTGTTAAGATACTTATTTTGTACAAATTAATCTGTAGATTCTTTGCAGTCCCAAATGAAATAACAGTAGACTTTTAGAAAATATATAAGTTAACAAGATAAATTTAAAATTTCAATGAAAATACAAAGGACCTACAATAACCAAAACAGTTTTATGGTAGTAGAACATCTTGGAGGATTCCTGCTACCTTACCTCAAGACTTGGTATAGAGCTATACTAATTGAAACAGGGTGTTACTGACATAAAGATAGAAAAACTGATCAATATCATAGACTAGAGACTCCACCTAGAACCATACATATATGGACAATTTTTCAAAGATAATTCTGTGCAGGAATAATTTTGTTTTCAAGAAATGGTGTTGGAAACATTGAATATCCATATACAAAACAAAAGTAAGCAAAAAGCTTTGACCTGTAACTCACAATATGTATGAAAAAACTCAAAAGTGAATCATATGCCTAGATGTAAAGCTAAAATTATAAAAATTCCAGAAGAAAAAATGCAAGAAAAGTTTTCTGACTTTAGATTTAGGCGAGTATTTCTTATTTAAGACAAGAAGCTTGATCTTTAAAGGAACCAGTTAATACACCGGACTACATCAAAACTTAAAAAAATTCTTATGCTACATGAAAGACATTGCTAAGGGAATGTAAACAGAATTCACAAACTGGGAAGGAAGATAGGCAAATTAAATATCTGATGAAGGAACTGTACCAGTATAAATGTATACACACATACATATATATGATGCAGTTTACTATATATAGTATGTATAATATTAGCAAGGCATAGATATATATATATAGAGAGACACATATCTGTACAATTATATACTATATAAACAATATGCATATACAGTACATATAATATTGTATAATATATATAAAACATATAGTATATTTACCATACAGTACACTACATATACATATATATGATATACTGAGTAATATCACTATTACTGAAAATTACGGAATTTGAACTATGAAAATGTAAAGAAAGCCTATTTAAATAAAATAAATATTTAAAATACTTTCTGGTGTGTGCATGTGTGTGTGTGTGTGTGTATATATATATATATATCTCACATATAGTTTACTATTGCCTGGGCAATAGAGCGAAATCCTGTCTGAAAACAAAGGAGAGAGAGAGAGAGAGAGAGAAGAAAAGAAAGCGAAAGGAAGGGAAAAGCCTATCTTTTGAAATCCAGTTGGAAGCAGCTTCAGTTATATTATAAAACTTCCAATACCTAGAATATTCTTGGGGAAACAATGAAGTGTCAAGTAAATTGAGTTTTTAAACTTGCATCTTATGACTCTGAACATGATTCTTTTTCAATTATTCATGTAGTTATTAAAGACCCATTTATGAGCTGTGTATACATCCTATCCAATCCCGTCCACAGACATGTTGAAAGAATGCACTTCCTGCAAGAGCAATGCACCAGCCATTTTCCTAGAGATGCATCTTCAAAGAGAGGACTTTTTCTCGGAGCACCTGCTCAGGGAACAAGACTGACTTTAAACCAATGCTAGCAACATGCATGGTACGCTGAGCCATCTGCTGGAGGACCTCCCTGTGTCCAACACAGTCCTTCTGTTGAATGTCATGGAAAAGTTAATGGTTGAAGCAAATCATTCTATGCAGTGAGGAAAAGACCAGCTCAGTCTTTCAGTTTTTGAGCCACGTCTACCTAATCCATAGTCAGGTTCGTTAGCCTCAGCACTACTGATACTTGGGGCTGTGTAAATCTTTGCTTTGTTGAAGTTGTCCTGTGCATTGTAAGGTATTGAACAACATCCCTGGTTCACATCCAGCAGATACCATTATATAAATATACAGTTTTGCCAATTAAAATAAAATTTAAAAAATCATCCTTACATATAAAAAAATAATAATAAGTGGCCGGACACAGTGGCTCATGAGTATAATCTCAACGTTTGGGGAGGCCAAGACAGGAGGATCCCAAGAGCATAGGAATTTGAGACCAGCCTGGGTAACATAGCAAGACCCCAACTCGAAAAAAAAAAGGTAAAAAATTAGCTAGGCACAGTAGTACGTGCCTATATTCCCAGCTACTCAAGAGACTGAGGCGAAAGGATCACTCAACCCCAGAAGTTGAGGCTGCAGTGAGCTATTGATGGTTTCACTGCACTCCAGCCTAGGCTACAGAGCAAGACCTTGTCTCTAAGAAATAAAAATAAATAAATAAGCTAAATGCCCTTGAACTGAAAAAAAAAGTATTCCGTAAGAGATACCTGATAATCACCTACTTTGACCATGTTTTTATCCTTCAAGGATTTCAAGCTGTTACAACAAACTTCTAAATTCATATCTCTTTAGTTCAGCTTCCTTACATGAATTTATTGCTCCAGTATGTGAGAGCAGTTATTGATAAAAAAGGGTAGATCTGTTTTAAAATTCCTTTACCAATATTCCTCATGCTTATGAGAAAGATATGAGGCAGTGCTGTTGACTGCCTTTGTATTTAGTTAATACCAGTAGCAAGCAGGAAAAATTCAGAAGTGGCACCGAGTTGATAATCTCTCAATTGTCATTATGAGAAGTGCACACAATGTGAACATTCTGCCATAGGGCTTGTCTCTGTAAACTGCGGGTCAAGGGGCATGAACAGATTCTACTATTTTTAAAAACATCGTTCTGAACAGACAACAGAGGCTTAACTGTAGTGTAAACATACTAATGCCCAAATCTTGACAAAAATAAAATAAAATAAAATGTGTTGAGATTGGAGGTGCTCTGTTCAACTTTCGAGAGATAGAAAAGCTGTCTATTAGCTGTAAAAGGGGTGCATTTATTTTCATTTCTGAAAGCAATTTGAGAGCAGAAAGACACATTAACAAAAGGGTAAGAGTCTTCAGAGCAGATTACTCCCACTTGAAAAATGAGTTAAGTGATTTCACAGCGGGAGAGAGGGATATTTGCAGCAAGGAGTTTCATTAGTCACCGAATGAGTTTTCTCTGACATACATTTTTACAGAATGAGAAGCATGTCTTTACAAGCAAAAACCATAACCTTTCTATATTTTCTTCTGTTTATGCGTTTTGCTGGCAGATTCCCTTCTGGAAGTTTCAGTCTTCTGGTCTGATTTGGTAGCCTTTGTTCACTAGGAAGAACACAGCCCGTTTCCCTTTGCCAAAGAGTAGTTGCATGTATTTGCAATTTAAACAAGGAACATCCAAAAAAATAGAATGTGTGTTTGTTGAAAACATTGTGATTATTAAAGTCAGAGAAGATACCTAAAACAGAAAACACTCGTAGTCTGAAATCAGATGGTTATTAATAGATGCTGCTTTGTGTTGACTGGAGTTTAACTGCCAGTCCTTTCTTTTGCCAAGAGATTTTCCCAAAAGAAACACTTCTGTTGTAGGCTCAATAAAGAGACTGGAATCTGCCTTGTGAATTGGCAGTAAAAGGAAAAGGTGGGGAAGGTTGGAGGAGAAAAGAGAGAGGGAGTCTTCAGGTAGGAGACCCCTCCTGCTTTCTTTGGAGTCTCATCTTAATATTTAAAAAATTGAATTGAAGACTCTGTTAAGGAATAGAAAATATCAGGCTTTTTCTTCTTGACACATAACCAACTTTAAAATATATATATATATATATATATATATATATATATTTATTTATTTATTTATTTATTTTATCACTTGACCCCAGGAGTCAAGTGATTATTGATTTTTAGGTTCTGGGTACATGTAAAGAACATGCAGGATTGTTGCATAGGGACATATATGGCAATGTGGTTTGCTGCCTCCATCCCCATCACCTATATTTTGTCAAGAAATTTATTTTTTAATTTTTAATTTAATTTTTTAAGTTTTCAAATAAGATTAGATTTTTTAAAAAGACTAGATTTATTCAATACCCTAGTAAAAGTTTTGACTATAAGTATTCAACAGTATAAAAAGTACAAAACAAATCTGTAGATTTCTAATATAGTAATACAAACTGCTTATTTTTTAAACTGCATTTAAAAAATTGGATAGTGTAATAACAATAAGGCATAAACCACCTTTTATAGGCAACCTGTAGTTTTACAGTTCTTATTTTATTTTTGAGACGGAATCTTGCTCTGTTGCCCGGGCTGAGTGCAGTGGCGTCATCTCAGCTCACTGCAACTGCTGCCTCCCCAGTTCAAGCAATTCTTCTGCCTCAGCCTCCCGAGTAGCTGGGATTACAAGTGCCCACCACTATGCCTGGCTATTTTTTTTTTTCATTTTTAGTAGAGATAAGGTTTCACCAAGTTGACCAGCCTGCCTTTGAACTCCTAACCTCAAGTGATCCACCCGCCTCTGCCTCCCAAAGTGCCACCATGCCTGGCTAATATTTGTGTTTTTAGTAGAGACAGGGTTTCACCATGTTGGCCACATTGGTCTACATGATGACTTCCTAAACAATTACATAATGTTTATTCTACAAAAGATGACAGTTCATTAGTACTACTCTTTTGTCTTCAGTTATACTTTCTGCGGTTTCAGTGATCTACAGTCAACCAAGGTCTGCAGAAAATTCCAGAAATAAACAATGCATCAGTTCTACAGTGACCTTGGTTCTGAGTAGCATGATGAAATCTCCAGCAGTCCTTCTCCTTCCCAATCCATCCTGCCCGGGAGGTGACTCCTCCCTCTGTCCAGCATCTCCGTGCTATAGATACTGCCTGACCCTGAGTCACTCAGTAGTCTTCTCAGTGACCAGATCACCTGTTATGGTACTGCAGTGTTTGTGCTCAATTAACCCTTATTTCACCTAACAGTGGCCCCTAAGGGCAAGGGTAGTGATGCTGCATATTGTTATAATTCTTCTACTGTATTATTAGCTATTATTGTTAATCTCCTACTAGCTTTTATTGTTCATCTCCTCCTAAGGCATCATTGATAAATTAAGCTTTATCATAGGCATATATGTATAAAAATGCATAGTACACATAGGGTTCAGTACTACCTGTGTTTCAGGTATCCACTGTGGGTCTTGGTACGTGTCCCCCATGGATAACGGAGGACTACTACTGTCCATGTTTTATTTGAAGGGATTTTGATTCATTTGTGGTCTCATTCATGCCTTCTCCCTTTTCTCGTCTGGCAAATTTGAATTGGCATGCCCTCAGCTTAATGTCTTAAACGCTTCATCCATTCTATCCTGCAGAAGAATATTAAGTTTTTCATTATGTCAGTCAATATGCTTTTGGGAAAGGGAACATTCCTGTTTGTATTTCCTATTTAAATTCATGGCTTATAATTTTCTCCTTTTCCTTCCCTTGAGCCACACCAAGTGCAACATTTCCTCAGTTCTCTAACTTCATGACTGTGGATTAAACTCCATCTTGTTTTTCTTCAATGTGCTATTTCTCAAGTTTACATCTACAAATGTGCTGCATATATCCAGTACCAAATGATGTTTCATTTCAATGCATCAAGAGTTTATTTTTAATTGTTTGTTTTGAAAAGTTAATTGTGCATATGGTTTAAAAAATCCAATATATCAAAAAGCGTACAGGGACACCATTTGGTCATGCCATTCCCTACCCCTTCATTCAGTTGCTTCAGTGACCATCTTTCTTTCTTGTGGCTTGAAAATCCTTCCAGAGATGTTTGTGATTAAACAGCCATGGAAATGCCAGTGCAATCGAGCATTCTTTACATCTTGCTTTTCCCACTTAATAACATAACTTTGAGGTTGTCCTATTTTGACACATAAACATCCACCTCATTCTGTAGGAAGCCTCTGTCACAAGCCCATCTATGGACCTGCCACAGTTCATTGATTGAACTGCCTTGGTTGGACATATACGTTGTTTCCAAATTCTTGCTACCATAAACCCTAGTGCAGTGAAACATCCTTCACACACCTTTGAGTGTGGGTAGGATTCCATATCTATTTTAAATACACCTAGATGTTACTGAGTTTTAGAGGACTTAATCAATTTAACTTCCAACCACAACCTATAAATGCATCATGGCCACATTCTTGACAACAGAAAGTGTTATAAAACATGTCATTTTTGTTTGTCTCTGGTCTGTAAAACTCCTGTAGAGGACCAGATAGTAAATGTGAGCCACACGATTTCTGTCCTGATTACTCAAATCTACCCTTGCAGTATAAAAACAGCAATAGATGATTTGCCCATGAATTGTATGGTTCTCTTCTAATAAATCTGTATTTACAAAAGGAGAGTCCTGGCTAGGTTTGGTTCCTGAAGCATGGTTTGCTGACCCCTGGTCTATCTAATACATCAATAGTAATTTTTAGTTTGTTTCTTTTGTATGACCTAGGCTGTTCATATGTTTAAAATCCACTTAGGTTTTTTTTTCTGTTAATTACATCCTTTGCTCATTTTGCATAATGCAATTTAACTTTCTCTTATTGGTTTATAAACAACACTTTATATATGTGAAACTTATTAATGATCTCTTAGTTGTTGTAACAGTTGGCTTTCTGATAAATTTCTATGTGACATAGAACCAAGTAAAAATTATGTTACCTTGGGTTGTAACATTTACTTATAAAAGCAGTTAGATCTGCCAGACACAATATCTCATGCCTGTAATCCCAGCACTCTGAGAGGCCTAGCAGGGAGGATCACTTGAGGCCAAGAGTTCAAGACCAGCCTGGGCAACATAGGTAGACCCTACCCTGTCTCTACAAATGGTTTTGTAAAAAATTAACTGGTCTGCTGGCTAACACCTGTAGTCTTGGTTACTAGGAAACCTGAGCCAGGAGGATTGTCTGAGCCTGGGAGGTTACAAGGATGCAGTGAGACATGATTGTGCCACTGCACTCCATCCTGGGCAACCGAGCAAGACCCTGTCTCAAAACAAACAAACAACAATTAGGCCTCATATTGGTGTTATGTTTTAAAGTTTCCTTAGGATTTTCAACAAATAGTGCTTTATGCAATCTGTACAACCTTTTTGAGATATATTAAAACTTTACAAATGAGGAACCAGAGGTTCAGACACATTTAGTATCCTGAGCAAGATGAAAGGTCATATGTATACAGCTCAGACTATAGTTCCATTTTTGTTTTTAGTTCTGGGATCTTCTTGTTCCTCTTAGCAGTGGCTGCAGTTGCCATTGGGGTGACAGTAACACCTCTTGTCATACATCCTACTCTCCTTCCTGCACATCTTCCTGGTCTTAGTCTAACTCCATCCAGGGAAGTGCAGTTCTGCACAAAATCATTCAGTGTGTTCTGCTCATGAGCCATCCCACTCTCTTCAAAACTCTTCCCTTCTGCACATATCTGCCCACTACCAGGAGAAAGAAATGGACACGTCCAGACACCTGCCTGTCCATGCTGTTTTGGAGAGTTACAGGCCAGCTGCATAAGAACATCATCAGTCCCATACTCTGGGCTCTGCTGTCTTTTGCTGTTCCTAAGAGGAAACCCATGTACTTGCTCTGCTGGTTTACATAGTTTCAAAGGTCATCCATTTGTTCTTTGTTTCCTGGATTTTTATACTTTATGTGCTTCCATTTGTATATAGTATATTGGCTATTCACCTATGTGTAGCCTTTCTTTTCTTTGAAGTCAGAGTTCTGCTCTGTCATCCAGGCTGGAGTGCAGTGGCATAGTCATAGATCACGGCAGTCTCAACCTCCTGGTCTCAAGCAATCCTCCCACCTCAGCCTCCCGAGTAGCTTGGACTACGGGTACATGCCTCCACACCTGGCTATTTTTTTTTAAATTATTTTCATAGAGATGAGATCTTGGTATGTCAGCCAGGCTGGTCATGACTTCCTGAGGTCAATAGATTCCCCCTCCCTTTGTCTTCCCAAAGTGTTGTGATTACAGTTGTAAACCACCAATCCTGGCCTTACATAGACATAGCAATTGACAAGAATCCTGTAGTCACATTTTCATAGACTATGCAGTAGATGTAGTAGACTAACTTCCATGTGAATCTTTTTCATTTTGTATTAATTATAATCATTTGCCAAGTTTGCTTCCTTCGTTTGTTTATTAAATGAGTATTTGTAAGGAATTAGGTAAGCAATTTTTAGAACTTTTAGTGACAATTTAGTTTTTGATCGTTTCTTGGTGAAAAAAGGATAACAATAAGAACTTAGCCACAAAATACAAGTTTCCATGAGTCAATGTAAAGTAACAGGGATACTTTGGAAAGGCAAGCAGTGACCAGAGCTTTGAGGCATAGTTTTTCTTAGTTAAATCTGTATAATAAATGGGGTACACATTGAAGATTATTTATTCATAGTTTGGTAATTTGCATTGGCATATCTTAAACTTGAAAACTTTGGAATGAATGAAGTAAATAGGATGAGATGAAGGGGAATGCACACGCACCCACACATGCACACACAACACACATGCATGCATACATATGTGCACACATGTGTCTATGTGTGTGCATGTGTGCCTGTGTGTACACATGTGTGTGTATGTATATGACTTTTATATTATTTCTGCATACTAAACACTTTCCCCTTTCATTAGATGCTGTTTATTGAGAACATGCGGTACACTAGATTACCATTACTTCAAAGATGCTCCAAGCCGCTCTCGCAGCATAAATCAATTCACTATCTTTAAGGATAATCTCGTGTCTGGAGGAAATCATTTTTTAAAATTTAAAGTTTCTGTCTTGAAATATTATCATACTTCACTTTTCTATGCACTAGGATGCTCTCTGCTTTCAGGAAGACATGTTATGACTCATTTAATATTGTTGTCCCTCTGATCCAGAACAGAACATACTGTGGTTGCCTAACAGGAAGGCTGCATTTAAAGCCCAGTTTTGTCTAATATCATTTCCCCCAAGTCTATTATGTGTCTTATTGTGTAATACATGTCCAAATGAGGATTTGAGCAGTAGAGAATAAATTGATTAAAGAAATGTGTCATCTCCTTGCAGAAAGGAAAGTATTGTTGAGAAAATTGTTACTGATAAGACAGAAGTACTGAATTAACATCTACCTTTCAAAGGCATTTCTCTGAAGTGAAAATTACCGTGAATTACCTTCTGATCAGTTGTGACTTGATCCTTCTATTAGGAGCTGTTTCAAAGTCAGAGAAGGGGTGATGATTCACACTGATGACTGAAGGTTTCTTGGAGCTGGTGTGAAAAAAAAAGGTGAAAAGTATTGCAAATGCATCTCTGTGACTTTCACTGAGGCTCAGTGGACAGAATTCATCATGATCTTCCTGGGTTCCAGAAACATAGGCCTGAAATTTAGCAGCCCATCTGCAAAACACGGAGCTAGGCACAGATGGGATGTGAGTTAGAGAACTCTCCTGGGGCTGGCACCAAGGGAGGGCACCTTAGGGTGAAAGTTTCATTGTTCAACATGCTTATTATTCACCTGAACACAGGTGACATTCCCTTTCTGAGAAACTCTGCTCTGACAAATGAAGCAAAGACTGAAAATAGCTAGGCAGTCATGATTTCTTAGAACCAGATGAGAGGCAAAATTGCGGATGGCTTGCCCATTACTTGGGAGAGCTAAGCTAAGGCTGCCTGATTTACGAAACTTCTTAACAATTATTTCTAAAAATAGAAAATGTATTTCCAATAATTATTAGTTGTATCTGTTTACTATTTCTAGTCATATTATTCTTAATAATTGAGCCCTGTGGCTATGGGATGAGCTTCCTCAAGGACCAGTGGATTCTGTTACTGAAAGTGTTTAAACAGTATCTGTACAGAGAGTAGTCAAGACATGCAGAGTGATTTCCATATTGTAAGATAAGTTGGATTGAATTAAGTCTGTGATTCTCTTCCATTCGTGGATGATTGGTACTAAGATGATGTAAACTCTTTAGAGACTACCATGATTCCTCACACACATTAATTCATTCATGAGAGTTGATTTTCTTTTCAAATGTGTTGATATATTATTAGTAGATAGCGTCCCAACACATGCGTGCACACACACACGCACAAACACACACAGAGAGATAGAGAAAGAGAGAGGTACTTACAATCAAAGACAACCATACTAGATCCATTTGGTAGTAACAAAATGAGAAAAATACCAGAACACGCAGCCATATTGAAAATACACAAAGCCACATCCACAGCATGCCCTGTAATGGAGGAAGTGGGGAGAAGGATCCATTTTCCACTCTGCTCATTTTCTTCCCCAGTACCCATTAAGAGTGTCAATTCTCATTAACGTTCCATTTAGGGAAGAATGAACCATGGAAAAGGGAGCCGAGAGTTGTAATAAAAATAGTGCATTAGGGATTTCTCCAGTTTCCTTTCAGTATGAATTATTTGTTCCTTCATTGAAAAAAATAAAAGTATTGATCAGCCGCTTAGCTTGTGGCTTCTGCTCTCTAGTAGTCAGCACATAGTCTGATGGGGAGGAAAATCCATAAATGGGTTTCTGCAATGTGCAGGTAAGCATGAGATGAAATGCTCCTTGACATCGAACCCAGGTTAGAGATCAGATTTCAAGACTTTAAATTTGAGGACCCCTAGGAGCTCAAATGATAAAGAGAGGAAGATTTGTGATGGATGATGGGGGAGGGCCTGCATAGTATCTGCAGGATGAGCAGGAAGGATGCAGTGGCTTGGTATCACGGGACCGGCATTGTCAATCTTGCAGGAAGTAACCTTTCCTATGTGTCCTCTATGTGCTTTTCTTTGTGTATATTCTTGAGGCTTAAAGGAGAGGGAGGCAGTCTGTGTCCGTACTTCTCTCTCACACACATCATCCGGCATGGCACTGGTGATGCAAATTAAAAAAAAATAACCTTTGACTAGAAGCATTTTCCCAGTTACCAGGTTCCTTCTCCCCAGAGCAAGACAATGTGACAGCAAAGGTTCATGCACAGAAGCAGAAAGGTAGTGGAATGACTCAGCTTCTTACTAAATTCCTTCCACTTTCCTTTAGTGTTGTGGTCTCAGGATTTTATAAGAGGTCTCCCTCCTGTGCTGCTACAGAACCAGCAGTAAAAATCAGACAAGGCCAAGATGGAGAGAGAAGAGACACCTTTCTCCTATGTTGCCCCTACCAAGGGCTTCTATGCCAAAGCATGTTCTAATTCCTAGATGGTCGATTCCAATAAAATAAAATAAACTGTGCAATAAAAATTTAAAGAGAGTTGCACTGACCATCATTTTTGTAATATTTTAAAATAAGTCCTCAGTAATTTTGCTATGAATGTGAGTATTTTGTCATGGATAGAGGCACAAGAAAGGAGTAAATGTGAGACCTACCTTGCGTCCAGTGCACTCTACATCAGTAGGATCTAATCTCTTTCCCCCATGATAAGATGGCATCATTCTGTCAGCTGCAGGCTTTGCTGACTTTTTCTCAGACGACAGACCAAATTTATCCCAAGCCTGATAGAGATCGTTATTGCATTTGCTGCCACCCCGCCTACTGTATTTAGGGTAACGGTGAAAAGTGTACATAGATGCTGTATTTTATGGAAAGAGTAGAAATGGAAATGATCCTATAAAGTTGTCATCTACTATCTGGTGTAGGTTTGGTTACAAAGCTGTCTTGTCTTTTCCCTTCCAAGTTTTAAGTAATCAAGTTTCACAATCTTTCTTGACAGGCAGTTTGTGTTAGAGCCATTTTCCCAAATGACTTCCGTTTGCATTCTGGAAAGGCAGTGAAACCTTGACATTTTACAGAATGACCTGTCTTCTCCTCATGTCAATGAAACTATCTGAAAAGGGCCATCTCAACAGTAAATAGTTTATGTGTAGTTGCAATGCTTGTATCTCTCTCACGATTACATAGAGAAAAAAAGCATCTTTAAGGAGTATATTGAAATATGACATTAAGCATGTAACATTTGTCTGTATTTACTTGGTTTAAACATACTTATTAATAACAGGCTAAATAGTACAAGATGAAACACCGTTTTTCATTGTTTAGTATACAGTAGTCATTGGCTGTTCTGCATATGTGCATAGCATAATATGTATACATTATGTAATACAAATCACACCCAGTCTATGAATTTTCATGTCCTGTGAAACACAGGAACAGAAGAGCTTTGTAAAAAAATCAGCAAAGTACAACTTGAAAAGTTAAGCCGTTCGAGTAAGAAGTCAAAGTGATCAATTTACTAATTGTTTATTAATATTTCAGCTGTTTATACATGATTCAACATCATATTTATAATCAAATCCTTTTTCTGTACTTTGCCAAACTGTACTATTTTGTGACAGGATATTATCTTTAATATTGTTCTCACTGCACTGAAGCATAAATAAAGTATATGTCATGTTCTACCTTTTCAGGAACTCCAATGAACATGTGCTATTGTTTTTAACCAGCGTAAAGAAAATTTCAAAGCCATATCTTTCCCGTTTCTATGGAGAAGTTGATCAATGATCAGTACCATTTGCAGGGGCCCTGTTGTGTGACTTATTTCTCTTTGTTCTGTGACACGTTTCCCTGAAAGTGGAATGCCAATGAGGCATCCACTCTCTACTAAATGAAAATGATGTAAAAGCTTCAGTCTAGTGATACAGTTACCAAGATCTGCTTCTTGGATTTTTTATGGGGATTAGGCAACACATACAGAAATGTTCCTCTCATTCAAGTTGAATCTATCCAACCACTTGTATATATGTTGCCCAGTGAGGTCAGTGTTATATGAAGTTGTAGAACATTTACTTTGAAATGAGCGTTTCTCATTTAATAAAAGTGTCACCTTGTGTCTGTGACTTAGCTATTTCCAGCTTCTATTTTATGTCTTATTCAATGAAAATATGCCTATCCTGTAAGGCGTGTGGCTGGTAAGAATGGTGGCCTGCCCTGATCTCCTGGGTTCTTTCAGAACCTGCACAACGGGCAGTTCTAAACACTGCTTTCCACTATCATCCCATCCCCATTTCTCTTGGAATAAATGTGTCTCGACAGTTAGAAGTGCTTTCTCTGAAGCTGCTGAGGACCATACCATGTGCAGGCATAACTCAAGCATGCAACGGGAATAACACCTGCAGGATTAACACCTTAATCCTGTTCAAGGATACATGTTCAAGGATACATGGAGCTACAATCATGCCACTGCATTTCAGCCTAGACGACAGAGTGAGACCATGTTTCAAAAAACAAATGAGTAAAATAAAATAAAAAGCGATGACAAGATGACATTATTCTTTCGGGACATAAATGGTTATCCATTTGTGCATGGTTCATTTATTGAGGATCCCACCTTCCAAGTAATTTACCTGCACCCAATTTCTTGTCTCACGTGTGGCCTTTAGAATAACTCCAAATAAGACCAGATGGATGTGCAGATGAAATGTTTTATGCTTGCATGTACTTGCCTGATGATGACTGTTAATCACCAGGTGTGTCAAACTACTCTAGATGCTCATTGTGTGTGTACCACAGATTTTGGTGCTCTTTCTGGTTTTGATGTGCTATTCAGTTTAATAGGGTGTTCTCTGAATTCCCAGCTTTTCTTTAAACTCAGCATCTGTATTCATTACCCCATGATCCACATAAGACAGCTGTGTATCATTTCTTTAGGCCTGTTCTGTGTTTTGTATATATTAGATGATTTAATATAGATAAGGATGGAATGCACATATTTTTATATAATCTAACTGTTATGATGAAAGCCTTATCTAGAAGAAGTTCTCTCTTTTTTTTTGAAGTTGCACAGCATTAGTAAAGCTATAGGAGTTATCTCTTATATCTCAGTAGAAAAGATACACGTCTAAAATAAAAAGCATGGGCCGGGAGTGGTGGCTTATGCCTATAATCTCACTACTTTTGGAGGCCAAGGCAGCAGGCCTTTTCATTTTAGGACAGGAGTTCAAGACTAGCCTGGATGACATAGCGAGTCCTCCCTCCCCACCCTATCTCTACAAAAAGTGAAAAAAATTATCCAGGCATTGTGGCATGTGTCTATAGTCACAGCTGCTCAGGGGGCTAAGTTGGGAGGATTGCTTGAGTCCAGGAGTTCAAGGATACATGGAGCTACAATCATGCCACTGCATTTCAGCCTAGACGACAGAGTGAGACCATGTTTCAAAAAACAAATGAGTAAAATAAAATAAAAAGCGATGACAAGATGACATTATTCTTTCGGGACATAAATTTTCAAAGTTAACTTTGTTTTTTTTCCCTGTCATTCTTTCAATGGTGGCTAGTTTTTATTTTAGTTGTAATCTTTTTAAAAATACTTAGGAATAGAGTAAAATACCACAGTATGCACATAGTATATTTACTATTATTTTTGTTTCCTTGCATTGATTTAAATATTTTTTATCAGACACTTAGATCAGCCAAATGTACTACTGCCCTTTAAATGGAGAATTCATCCCGGGAGAATTCTTCTCATTTATTTTTGCATGCCCAGCAAGTTATTTAGGAGTGAGTACACTGTTTCATCCTGTTGACAGTCTTTCCTGAACATTTATATCCCACCTCTGACTGATTCCAGTCTTTCTTTACACCTTTCTCAAGACCTAACTCAAATATACTGAACTGCCTGAAGTCATCTTTGAGTTTTCCATCCAGGGGCATCAAGAAATAGACCATATTATAATGAATGTACAATGATGTATTAAGAGTAATAAATGTATAAACATATTCTGAAGCAGGAGAGAGTGAATGCTTGGGTTTTCTGTAGAAGGAGAGAAACAATGATTCGAGAATGTTTCATGAAACTCCTGCATTTGAGCAGAACTTTACGAATTAGGCTTAGACTTCAATACTCAAAAATAGTGAAGAAAAAAATATCTGCAAAATTGAGATTTCTGGTCTCCTTTCTGTTTGTTTAGTGAGCAGAACTGAGAATTGACAAGCAGGTGACTTTTAAACTTTTCCAAGGACCCGTCATTGGGGAACTAGTGTGGTTGTTCCTTTGAACCTTTCTAGTAATCCCAGGATTTGAATATTAAGAGCAGGTGGTTGTGTTAACCTTAAGATGCAATTCTCCTACTTCATTGTTTTGAAGATGTTAGTTAGAGAGAAGGAGATGCTTTAGTCTGTTCAGGCTGCTAATAAATCTTTTTCTTCTCAAATTTTACTTTAAGCAGTCAGAAGGAACCCAGCTATTCCTTCAACACTTTTCATAGAAATAGCATCAGCTAAATATCCACTTTTATTACTCACAGGATCTGCCTTCCACAAATTACTAAAACATGAGTGCACTTCAGCCAAGTTCTTTGCCACTTCGTAGTAAAGATCACCTTTCTTTCATTGTGCAATGGCATATTTCTCATTTGCCTCTGACAGCTCATAAAAAGGGAGCTTCCTGTCCATATTTCTAGTGTCATTCTGTTCAAAATTGCATAGATTTTCCCTAACATGATTGAGGCTTTCTGTACAGCTTTTCTCTTTTTTCCTGAGCCCCCACTAGAATCACCTTCAAAGGTCTATTCGTGGCAACATAGGGTCTGTCTAGCATACACTTCAAAACTGTAATGGCTTCTACCTATTACCCAGTTCCAGAACTGCTTCTGCATTTTTAGGTGTTTGTTATCTCAACACCAACCACACTTTTAGTACCAATTTCAGTCTTAGTCCATTCAGGCTGCTATAACAAAATACCATATTGTGAGGAGTTTATAAACAACACACATTTATTTCTCACAGTTCTGGAGGGTGGAAGCCAAGATCAAGGCAGCAGAAGATTCAGTCTCTGTTGACAGACCACTTCCTGATCCATAGACAGAGTTTTTCCCTGTGTCCTCACATGGAAAAAAGATGGGGGAGCTCTTTGAGATCTCTTCTTGAAGGACACTAATCTCATTCACAAGGACTTCATCCTCAGGATCTAACGACCTGTCAAAGATGCCGCCTCCTAATACTGTCTCCTGGGGAGGGGAGTTTAGGATTTCAGGTTGAATTTTGGAAGAATGCCAACATTCAGCCTATAAGAAGCGACAGTACAGGAAAACTACTGAAATCAATAAACTCTTCTACTATTTTGACTAAAATACAGCCAAGTGCATTTATGCGGTACATCTTTTACATTATTTTTGTTATTATTCATCTAGAAAGCAAATGTACGTAGTGATAGTTAATTCTACCATGTGTTTGCAAAAGTGTTGCTATGTATTGGCTGTAAGTCTCCTCTCTGACTTAATAAGACCTTGGAAAGCTGCCAAATACCTCAGAACATGTTATCTTGAGTCTTAAAGTGAATAAAATGATCTCAGCTCTACCTGCCTTATGGGATGCTCTGTCCAGTAATGCATGCAATATGCATGTACTTCGAACAGAGTACGTTTTGAGGCTGCAGGTTTAGGTGTTATTAGAATCCATTTGACTCCGTATCTCTTTTTATGGAAACATACATGCATGCTTAATGTCAAATAGTTTGGATCTTTTTGTTAGCTAATATGGATAAGCACTGTCTCTTTTACTGTGTATAACTGCCTTCTCCCAGAACTCAACACAAAATGAGCTTTATGATCCACATTTATGCTAACATGGAGACAGAACCACCTCATGTAAAACAGGAAAAAGCAGGTATAACATGCCACGAAGGGAAATTAGACTGAATGTGTTAAATTTCTCTTTGCTTGGCTTATCACATATCGTAGTGAGATGTGTTCCTACACGCAGCAGAAATAAGAACATGCTTGAATACTCTGAGCAGTTCAAAATCATGTATTCTTTAATGTTGTATGAGTTTCAAGTGATAAATCCTCTTCAAGATACCTCAGGGGTTCACAAAAATGTAAAAATATGTTTAAAGTTTGAAATGACTCATATTTTTTAGTATCCATGGCAAAGAACTGCTTTTCCAACCTTAATAGGATTTCAAATTCACATTGACATTTTAGTAAATCAAAATTAGCTTTCTCTTTTTAAGCTTCTGTGTCTTATGTAAATGGCTGTGCTGACTTTTATGGAATTGAATATTCCAGAAAATGTCATGGAACCTAATATAAAACAAGTTAACATTCTCATTTTTAGATCTTAAGGGGATGTGGTGTTAAAATATAGCTTTTGATGCTCATCCAACCTGTGCAAGGTTTTCTACATATATGTGAATTTCAAATTCGAGAACATAGCCTATCGATGAAGGCAAATACCTGTTGAAAACAAAATTGAAATTTTGAAGGAATTGTTGTAATTTACTTTAATAATAACTATAAGGAGTCGAAGACTGTTAATGGAGTGACAATAGATTTCTCTTGAAAGCTTTATTACAAGTCTACCGAAATATCAGTTAGACTCTGAAAGCCAGTCTCTCATTACAAAAAGCATTATTCACAATTTTAACTAATTTTCACAATGAACATTCTATAGAATTATTGTTCCTTTGTTTAACAATAAAAAAATTATCCTCCTGAGGTCTGAAATTTATTAATATGAATATTTTAAGCATTTTTAGAGGAAAATAATTTTGTAAAGGATATTAAGTTATAGAAAATACCACAGTGAAGTACAACACATTCACAAACTTGCTAGAAGCTTGCCCTAAAAATGAACTGATTATTGGATTATAGGTTAAGAAGCATAAGAAACTATTTTATATTATTAAAAAATACATGACTCTCCACCTGCCCTCCTAAAACTTCTTCCTCTCATGTCCTGCTATTTTACTTAGAATTTTTTGGGGAGTTAAGAAACAATGTCGTTAGAAGGCTAGTCATTAAAGTACTAAATAGAAAAGGTAGTAAATTAAGCTTGTCACACACAATTTATGTATTTTCTTATAATGTGTAAGAGACAGCAGCATAATAAAGATAAATTATTTATTTTCAGTCAAAATAGGGCATATTTTTGCTTTCCTGCAGCTCTTTATATCTCAATTCCTTTGTGAAAGTTTTTAAGTAAGTTCATTGCTTTAAAATATATTTACTCTTTAACATGTTTTAAAAACACGGAAATGTGTAATATAGTGAAATTTCCCCATCAGCGTTTTCTGTGTATTTACTCCAGCTTTTTCTTGAATTACAGACAGCTATTCTACAACTATACCACCCACCCACACACATTTATTCATTGGCACATATTTCTTTTTAGTGTTTTTTGGCAAAATGGGGATCATATTAATTATACTACTCTGCAACTTGCTTTGTTTACTGTTTTTAATATGGAAGTTGACAAGTAAATTTTCAAGCAATTGTGTAATACTGAACTTAATTGATATACCATAATTGATTGATTAAACTATCTCACTGTTTTGGGGAACACTTATGAACAACATTGAAGTACAAAACCCTCTTTCTGTCCTTTTGCAGCTTTGTGATAATTCTATAAATAATCAGAAGCTAATTGTGATGCAATCATATCACAAGTTCAAAGACACATTATAATGCCAGTGAAATAAATTAAACATACAATGCCAATTAACTCAGGTTTCCAGAGTAACTCTTCGTTATTGGTAAAATACAAATGCATCTTATTCATGTAGGGTTGCCAGGGCCCAGGAGTAGGAATCTAAATCAACCAAAACAAACAACACCATGATGAGGAAATCAACAAAAAACATTTCATGAGAGTTTTGAGTATTTGAATAATATTTTAATAATTAGGTTTTAAAGCAGGAACTGACAGGTTTGCCCACCCCATCCATCCTGTGATGTCAAATGCAGGGTGTGTATCTGGCTGACAGGGAAATTGAGGTAGGAAAATAAGAGAAAACAATATGATATTATGTACCTGCACTTCAATTTAAGGAGGATAAAATTGTTCTGTTTTGGTTTGGATTTTTTGTTTTTTGTTTTTTTGAGAAAAAGTTTCACTCTGTTGCCCAGGCTGGAGTGCAGTGGCGTGATCTCGCCTCACCACAACCTCCGCCTGCTGGGTTCAAGCAATTCTCTGCCTCAACCTCCCGAATAACTGGGATTACAGGTGCCCACCACCACACCTGGCTACTTTTTTTTGTATTTTTCATACAGGTGGGGTTTCCCCATCTTGGCCAGGCTGGTCTTGAACTCCTGACTTCGTGATCCACCCGCCTCAGCCTCCCAAAGTGCTGGGATTACAAGTGTAAGTCACTAAGCCCAGCTGATAAAATTGTTTTAACCTCATGTCCACATTCCTGGAGTAGTTCCCTACCTCTACATCAGAAAATCCACATCGTAGTTCTTCAGCTGTTCACATCTCAATCAACACAGCTTTTTGTCATCAGCATGCCAGAAATGCATTATATTCGTGAAATGAATTACTAGTTACATCATGATGAATGTTAGCATGAACTCGCACTGGCCCATAACATTAACGTATTTAAAACATATGATTTGGCTAAAATAGCTTAGAGAAAATCGTCACAGTGGCATGATCAATGTATAAAAATCCAGAAGTGCCTATGCCTTTGACCCGGTCCAATGCCCATGGCTAGAAGTCTCTTTAGTCCTATGCTCAGCCATTGACTAAGGAGAATTTCTCATTACCTGATGCTGACTGAAAAATATAAAAGAACACCACTTGTTTTGTCCTTACAGACTTGAGAGGCAGAGGAGCTACAATATAGAGGATGTGCTTCTCAAAAGTTTACGAAATAATACATATGAACTGTTTTGTGTCTGCTATGGAAGTCTGATGAACGACTGACTCTATGTGTAACACATTTGTGTCCAAGACACACAAGATGAGGGGAGGAAGTCCTAACCATCTCTCGTCTCCTCATTTTTACTATTACCTACCAAAATGAACCTAAAAATTGTACATTTTAGCTCAGGTAGCTTGCAACATTGACTTTACAGTTTGACCTAGGGCTGCCCCACGGGCTAAACCTAATGAAACTCAATCGGGTTTTATTAAAACTACAGCAACCTATGTCTCTGTGCTGTCTGCAGGCTGGCTTCTGCATAGGGAAATGCTGCATGTGTTTGCTGTAGGCAAATCTTAAATAAACCGTGACCCAGCTCAAGAAGAAGAAGAGAATGACATGCAGAGATAGTTTAGGGATAAGATAGCAATTTTGAATGGGAGCCAACATGGTACAAGTATTCATATTCCATTAACAACTTCAGAGGCTTAACTACTTTGGAAAACCATTTTTTTCAGGTTATTTTAGGAATATGTCAAGCATTTTGGGTGGTCTGCAAAAGCCACATAGCCCATGGGTTTAGCATACCTCCTCAGATATCAGGCAGAAACACTTTCTAAACCTGTTAATGACAGTCAAGGAGGGAGGGAATTATGAGTATACGGTATTAAGGAGATGGACTTGCTATTCTTAAATTTATAGGTAAAAGCATTCTGGATTTTCGTCCTCAATCTCCACTTAATGACAGATTTTTTTTTTTTTTACATATAGATGCATGACAGTAACTATTTAAACTTCTTCTGATAAATTTGATGAAATATTCTTTTTTATTTAGACATCTGTATAAGTTTTAGAATTATTACCTTTGTCAAATTCATGTGTGCTTTTTTATGGAAATGTTCAACTTTTGTTCTCACTGCTCCCTGCCTTCCCCCATCAACAAACCCTGAATATGTGAGAATTTCTCATCAACTATTATTTAACTGCAACCGCATTCCATTGGATGTCCTACACAAGATTGGTTAAATAGAAGCTTTTTCTTGAGGGAGAAGAAAACAACTGTTTTTATATTAAATGCATAAAAATTTTTCTCAATACTGCAGGGTGATAAAGACCAAGAAAAGGCCAATTTAAAAGGAAGCCTTTCAAAAAATAAAATAAAGCAGAAATGCTTCACTCTCCTACACAATAGGGAAAAAATTAATGCTTTTGCAAAAATTAAACTCTAATGATGGAACTAAGTTTATTTAATATTGGATAAAAGTTATGTTTTACATGAAACTACATAAAAATTTGTGGACAACAGAGAACGATTCAGGGCTGTGTAATCGTTGCTGCTCTCAGTGTAGTTTTTAGGGGGTTCATAATTGTTGAGTTCCTTACCTGTTGATTTCTCAGATTCACCAGGTGATAGATACCAGCTGTCTTGATAAATGCATGAAATGCTGCAATCTTTGCAAGGCCGGCGATTTTACTTCACTGTTAACTTGCCCTGGTCAACTAACGGTATCTGGAGATTAGGCAGAGAGTGAGCAATGGCTGCTCTGATGTACACATGGAAATACCAAAGGGTGTGGAATTAAGGATATTTGAATAAATGTTTCATATAATGACAACTGTCTTTGTTATTAGCAAGCAAAAATACCCACTGTGCTGCAAAGGCATATCTTTATGTCATATACGTTTGTTGTGAGAGGTACTGATTCATGCTTATGTGAAAACCTCTTAAATACGGAATCTGGGGCTTCCTCTCCCCATTGTTTCTGGAACTCAGATGCTGAAGTTGATACAGGAGAAGCGGACTGTCCCAAAGAAAGCAGTTGGGGAAAGGAGGATCCATTCTAAATAAAGGGGAAAAAAAGATACATATGAATAGCGTATTTATTTGCACATTAAAATGCAGGATATTCTAGAAGGTATTAAATGTCTATCAGTAACCATCATTTGTTAAAACCCAGGGATCCCCAAGGATGTTAGTGGATATGTGAGAAAGAGTTTCTGGAGATATATTTTGGGGTGTCCACTACAATTGTGAATTTTCTTTGTTCTTTGTCTCTGTCTGTCTCTGACTGTCTCTCTCTCTTTCCCTCTCTCTGTCTCTCTCTCAGTTTGATTCTCTTTCCCTTTACACACACACACACACACACACACACACACACACACACCCCACAAAATATTTCCAACGTCTTAACACACAACATCAATAAGAAATGCCAATACTATGATTCCATAAAAAAAGATGAGTTTGTGTCCTTTGTAGGGACATGGATGAATCTGGAAACCATCATTCTCAGCAAACTGACACAAGAGCAGAAAATCAAAAACTGCATGTTCTCACTCATAGGTGGGTGTTGAACAATGAGAACACATGGACACAGGGGAGCATCACACAGTAGGATATATTGGTAGGGGCTAGGGGAGGGACAGCAGGGGGTAGGGAGGTTGGGGAGGGATAACGTGGGGAGAAATGCCAGATATACGTGACAGGGGGGATGGAGGCAGCAAACCATATTGCCATGTAGGTACCTATGCAACAATCCTGCATGATCTACACATGTACCCTAGAACCTAAAGTGCAATTATATATAAAACAAAACAAAAACAAATAAACAAAAAATGAAATGCCAATAATTAGATTATAAAACTGGCAGTTCTTTTCTTTCAGTGTGGCTTTCTATTCTGTTGTCTCTCAGATACCCAAGAAACAAGAGGAAGACAGATCAGGATACGTTTTGTCATGTTTACCTTATGTAGTAACCTAAAACAAATGTTCAGTGAGTGTTTCTTAGCTGTCAGTTTTTCAAATGTTTTCCCTCCTCCTGTCTCCCTGGCTTCCGGTTGGTGATGTATGTGCTGGTGCTCAGAGATGCTGTATGCCCTGACAAGAGGTTTTGAACTGGGGCATAGATGATTGTCCCCAAAGTGGTCTGATCAGTTCCCATAATTCTACACATTTCAGGCAATGGAAACACAATGAGAAAGATCATTTGGGTGGTTCTTGGATTGCAAACTTAGGCAGCCACAGTCTCAACCAGCAATACTAATTTTTCTCAACCTTTCCGTTTCTACCCAGTGTATAATTTATATAAATTTTCTTCCCAAACTTCACAACTAAACTATTCCTTATTTTATGATATTATCAATGTGTGTATGTCTTAGAATATAATTGGTGGCATAGAAACCAACTTATGCCTCTTTAACTTTAATGCTATGATCTTAAAAATTTTGACTCCCAGGCAAATATAGATGTGAATCTAAATATATATGTATTTTTTTTCCTGGGAGTCAAAATTATATTTAATATATATGACCTATTATTATTACAGATTAAATATATATTATGTGTATTTTGTACATTATGTCATATATATTTAACTCCATTAGTCATATTGTTTTCTACAATTCGATTTCCAGTGTTGCAGGACTTTTTATTCATATTCCTGATGTCAGGAAAAGGTGCATATTGACGGTACAACTCAGGTGGAACATTTAGAAGGCACATGGTTATAATTAGTCACTTGCCTTTCCTCTGAAAGCTGCTTATGGCACTGACTATTTAAGAATATCTTGCATTCCTTTCCAAAGCATTTCTTGACTCCCTTTGATCTATGCGGTGTGCTGGTGTGGACTTATACAGGATTTTGTCTTATTTATTATTGTTTTAGTGTGTTTTTTTCTCCTTTTTTCCTTTAATCTAACAAATATTGAAGTACTTTAAAATTTCTAATACTGGTTTTATTGGGAATGAGACTTTCCTATCATTTTCCCAGGATAATGCCATAGAGTACATTTCTGAAAAAAAAAAAATTCTGAAATTTTGTTAATGTTCTGATTATTTTTCTGTCGTTATTTTGCTACTTTGTATTATGTTACATTATTGTTCAATAACCTCTTTTGATTCCAGCATTGGGAATTTGTTATCATTTCCATGGACTCATTGAGGACCTTGTTTCTTTTGAGATATTAAACCTGACTCTGAATTTTTTTTTCCCCTGGGAGAGTGAAAATTGTCATTCTTTTCTACTAGTTCAGCAAAAAAAGAGACTTTACTCTCTAAAGAATATATTCCTTTTTATGGTTAGATATGTTTTAGATAAAACAAAAGCTTTCAATATCTATCTGTAAAAGAGCGGGGTTTGAAATTCTCATTGGTGATGGATATATTTATTTTCTCACCTGAGACATCAGCTTCCACAACTAAAACCAGTGAACTATTTCTGTACCACTTGCTGATGAGGAAACAAAGGGCTCTCTCATGGTGCTAAGTGGACTGCTGTTCCACAGTCTGGATATTTTTGGCTTAAACCCTGAGCTGTTACCAGATGATAAGGATTTTAGAAACACTAAAATCATAATAGTAGGAACTACTTTTGATGTTGTGAAGTCAGATGCACTATTGCGAGTCAAAAAATAGAATATTTTGTATTTTAAGTATCTGATTTACCTTAATAAACACTTTCACCAGTTTCAAGAGCATCTACAAGCTATATTCTGGTCCTGAATTTTCATGGCTAAAAAAACAAAAGCTTATCATCACTGGTCATTAGAGAAATGCAAATCAGAGCCACAGTGATATACCATCTCATGCCAGTTAGAATGGCGATCATTAAAAAGTCAGAAAACAACAGATGCTGAGAGGAAGTGGAGAAATAGGAACACTTTTACGCTGTTGGTGGGAGTGTAAATTAGTTCAACCGTTGTGGAAGACAGTGTGGCGATTCCTTAAGGATCTAGATCCAGAAATACCATTTGACCCAGCAATCACATTACTGGGTATATAACCAAAAGAGTATCAATCATTTTATTATAAAGACACATGCAT